>VZRV01007631.1:627-23784 GCA_013398115.1 Falcunculus frontatus
GGGCGAGCCGCTCGGTCAGGCCGTTCCCCGTGCGCACACCCCGGTGGGAAGGGGGTCCCAAGCGGGAAGGGGGTCCCGGGGGGGAGTGAATTACCATCAGCTCCATCGTCCCACGCCGCCGGCCGCCGGCCCGGCTTGGCCGCGCAGCCCAGAGCCGCGAGGAGCAGGAGGGGGAGCAGCCGGGCCATGGCGGGGCCGTGTCCCCGTGTCCCCAAGGGGGTGTCGCGTCCCCCCGGGCCGAGCTCCGGGCCACCTCCCCGCTCCCGCGGCCGCTCGCCGGGCTGTGCTCCCCGGCTCTGGCTCCCGCCGCTCCCCGCTCCCCCTTTTCCAGGCTGGGGCTGGCACCGGGCCCGGCCGCACGCGGCTCCGGGGCTGATTGCAAACAGACCGCGGACACGAGCCCGGACACGGGGGCCCGGCGGGAATGCGGAGCATCCCCGGCCCGTCGCGGTGATGGAGCACGGTCCCCCCAATTCCCGCTGGGAACGCGGAGCATCCCAGCCCTGGCTGCTCGCAGGTGACAAAGCACAGGAGGCACGGGGCTGTGTCCCCCTGTTCCAGCTGGGACCAAGGAGCATCCTGGCCCCATTCTGGCACAGATGAGGGACCGCCAAGTGGCACATAATGGGGTGCAACATTCCCCCGTTCCCGTTGGGAATGTGGAGCACCCCAGGCCAGGTGACAGAGTGCAGGAGGCTCTGGTTTGAGGTGCTTTTATTCCACGTTACTTGCAGCCCCCGCGCCTGGGTCAGCCCAGCCCGGCCCGGGCGCTCCCAGCGCTGCACCCCCAAACCCCAGCACACCCAGGGGAAAAGCAACCGCAGCCCGGAGCCGGGCCTTGGGATGAAGCCTTTGGAAAGCCCCAGCGAGGGGCAGGGGGCTGGGGGTCCCTGCCCCACTGTGGTCTGGGCAGTGCTGTCCTGGAGCAGGATGGGGCCTCTGGACCCCTCCCGTGAGGGGACACAGGGCAGCGCTGGAACCAGTGCCCCTGGGACTGAAGCAGAGCCCGCGGAGCCAGGGCTGGGGAGCTCCAGGATGGGCCTGGGGGTCAGAGGCCCTGTGAGAGGAGGGCTGAGCCCCTCCAGCATCTGCCTGCCCCTCCCCTGCCCAGCGGTGCCCAGGGCAGCCCCAGCTGGGCGCTGAAGGGAGGCTGGGGGGCAAGACCCCTGAGCCCCAGCTCCGGTCAGGACACGCTCCGGAGGGACGTGGGAAGGCACCAACTGGAGGACTGGCTCCCAGGGCACGATGGAGGCGAGGTGGGTGCCCGAGTTACGTGGCTGCCCTGCACCCCTTCCCTGGGAACCTAACCGTGCACAGCGGGGGGACACGGCACCCAGAGGGGACACCCCTCCCGCAACCCCCACGGGGTGCTAAAGCTCACCAAGCAGTGCCAAGCCACAAACTGGCACATGCCCACCCCATGCTCGGTGTCCAGGGGTGCCTGTCCTGCTCCGGGAACGTCACAGCCACGTGCCCGTGCTGCCGGGCCGGTCAGTGCCGGAACTGTCGGGATCCAGGCACTCAGGCGGGCAGGGAATGAGAGCAAAGCTGTGGGCAGGGAGATGCCAAAGCCTCCCTCTCCCCTTGGGTAGGAAGCGGGCATGGGCAGCCCCTTAAGCCCCCCAACTCCCCCAGGGCAGGCTGGCAGCATGGCAGCAGCTGAGGGTGGTGGGGGGCCAGCCCGGGCACGGGCTGAGGAAAGCGTTGGTTGTCCGGGCTGGGAGCCCCCAAAAGGGAGCGAGGAGTAACTGGGGGGCTGGAGCCACCCGTGCCCGGCTCCGCAGCCCGGGCTGGAAGCTGAAGGGAGGAGAGGGAAGGGACAGGCGCCGTGCCGGCCGCTCCGGGCAGGAGCGGGGCTAGGAACGGGGCAGGCTGCACATCTCGCAGTGGTCCGTGCCCGGCTGGTTCATGAAGGTGCAGTGCTGGCAGGGCCACATGGCCGCGGCCACGGCGTGTGACGAGCCCCCCATGGCGCCGTATTCCTGCAGTCCCGGGAGTGGGACCCCCACCGTGCCTGCGGGAGAGAGCCCGGCGCAGTGCTGGGATCCCGCTGCACATCCCCAGCCTGCAGCTCCCCCCTCACCAGCCCTGCCCCATCCCTGCAAGTGCTCCAGAGGCCAGGCTGGATAGGGCTTGGAGCAACCTGTTCTAGTGGAAAATAGCAGGGGGTGGGATGAGCTTTAAGATCCCTTCCAACCCAAACTGTTCCAGGATTCCACGACCAAGGAACAGCTTCCTCCCCATAAGCTTCCAGTAGCCTCTGTGGCAGCTTGGGAGCAGCTCCACACAACCCCCAGACAGCTCTGCCAAGGGACCCCCTCCCTGAGGGACCCCTCTCCCTGCCCCAGGGACCCCCTTCTTACTGCAGAGCTGCTCGATGGTCGCCCACTGCTCCGATTTTTTCCAGGTCTGTGCAAGCTCCTCATTTTTGGTCCTCACGGCTTCCAGCAACAAGCTGATGCTGTCCTGGAAGTCACAGGTGGGAAATGAGCACCGAGGACTCCTCCAGTGCAAGGCAGGACCCTGAGTCTGAGCTGTTCCCCCTTTCCTGACATCCTTGGGGTGCCCCAGTTTATCCCTCTGCTCCCCCAGCATTCAGACAGACCCCAACACCCCAAAACCTTCCCTTCCCCTGCTTCCAGGAGGAATTCCCTACCACTGTGGGACAGCATCCCAGCACTGTGGACCAACCCCAACTCCCAGAGGTGCAAACCCTCCATGCTGCAGCACTCCAGCCCCTATCCCTGTCCCCATCCTGATCTCCAGCTGCCCATGGTCATCCTGGCTGCCTCACACATGCGCAGCCTCTGGTAAACACAACCCAGATGGATCTCACTGGGAAGCTCTGGCAGTGCCGGGGCAGCTGCCAGGCCCCCGGTGCCCAGCCAAGGGCAGCAGAGCTGCACAGCCAGGACCTCGCTGGCCTTGAGTTCTGGGGGCTCTGATCTCCTTATTGTTCCCACCAAATTCCTGATTCTGAGATAATTTTAAAAACATTTCCAGCTCTGGGAGCTGCAGCCAAGTTGGCTCTGGGATCATGTGGACAACCACCCCCCCCAGTGCTCCCAGCAGCTCAGGGGCTTTGTGCTTAAGAGTATGAAAAAGGTTTTAAAACTCTTTAAACCTTCTCCCAACAGCTTGGCTGGGAAGAGCCAGCACAAGGCCCTGCCCATGGACATGGGATGGCAGGAATGGTCACCTCCACCCACCTGAGGGACCCCTGAGGGGCTGAGGGCCCTGGGATGGGGGGGATGGTGTGGGGTACCCACACCCACCCTCCCTGCTCCATTACATACCCGCAGAGGCATGACCTCGTTTGTGACCAGGAAGAGGAGCAGATGAAAATCGGAAATGATGTCTAGGAAAATGGAGGAAGTATTTTGGGACAGGTATGTGGCCAAACTGTGGAAGTCCTGGAGAGAGAGGACAGTAATGAAGTCAATTCCTATTTGGATCCACCAACAGATATTCCCATCCCTCTGGCTATTGTCTGCAATGTGCAGGGACATTTTCAAAATCAGATCCTCGCCTGGCTGACTGAATCCCAGCTAACAACTTCCAGGAAAAAACAGCTCTGGACCCACAGCAGCTCCCCTTGACCAATCCCACCACCCACAGAGCTGATCTCAGATCCAAGAGGTGCTGAGGGGGAGCCAGGCAACTCCAGCCTTGTTTGTACAGAAAAGAGGGAGTAGAGGACAGAGCAGCCCCTTCCTCCCTGTCCTCTGCCCCGGCCTCTTGCAGGAACAGCTTTCTGTGCTTAAAGATTCCACCCAGGAAGAGAAGGCAGCACTCTGGGAGCAGGAACAGACCCCAGTCTCAGCAGGTTTGTGCTGTCACCATGGGGCTGGAGCCCTCTGGCCCCCCTGGAGCTGCCTGGCAGGCACAGGGAGCCCTGATCCCATCATGGATCTGGCAGGAGCTCAGCACCGGCCGGCAGTCGGCATTGGCATGCAGACACTGCTCCGTGCAGGAAGGATCTTGGCAAGCTGAACTGAGAAGAGGTGACTTGAGGGCACAGCTGTCCCTCTGCAGATGTCAGTGAGCACGAGGGAGGCAGAGCCCATCCCTACGGAACCTGGCTCCATCAGGAATTGCCCCTCACCTGAGTTTCTCCCAGCACATCGCGGTTCTCGATGGGGAATGGATTTTGAGAAATAGAAAAAGTGTAGACTGGATCCTTGGGGAAAGTCGTAGTAATCTAAAAAATAAGAAAAGATCCAGGGAAGGATGATCAGGGACCAGTGGGATATGGGAAGCAAGTCCAGATAGCTGAGAACAGCCACGGCTATGATCCCAGCTCGGCCAAACAGTGAGGGACCCTGCAGGGATCTGATGGCTTTTAATTTAATTTAAAGTGATATTCCATCACCACACCCCTTGGCTCCCTGTCTAAGGAAGCTGGAGGGACACGATGGGTTTGGGCCTGACAGATGCCATGGAGAGCATCCCTCTCTGCACAGGTCACCGGGATACAGAGATCCTGGCAGAGCTCTGCCCTGTGCCAGGCAGCTGCTGCTGGAGGGAGGTCCTGGGGGGATCCTAATGCACGTTCCACCCCTCTGTTTTCATCCCAGTGACATCCCAGGTATCCCAGGAACAGGTACCTTCACTCCTGCAGGAATTCCCATGCTCCAGCACTGCCTGTGCCAGGGGCAGCTGGACCAGAGAGGCTGCTCCAGGTGGATCTAATGGTTGTTGGCACCACCTCCAGCTCCAGCAATATCATCTGGCATCCCAATTATTTGCTTTCCTGCCTTCCACGCCGTAACTTTTTCTTCCCAGCCCTGGGGCTGAGCCGTGCCGTGCCTGGCAGCAGCTCTGCTACGGCCAAGCCGTGCCAGAGTGTGAATTCCAGAAAAGGCATTTCTGGACAACCTGCTGAGTCACTCGAAGGAGATGGATCCCTAATTGCTGCTCTGGAGTTTCCTCATTAGGCAGTGCCCGGGACACGGGTCCGTGGGGCTGCTGCTTCCCGGCCACGTGGCTCTGGGCCAGCTCAGAGCTGTGATAAGGAACCAGGCAGTGCTTTCCTGGAAAACAAATGTGTTCCCTGGCACCACACCGACCCCACGGAGCAGGGCAGCCACCTCCCTGACAGGAATGCCTGGCAGCAGCAGGCAGAGGAGGAGAATCTGTCTCAGGAATCACCTCCACCGGGAATTTCAGAGGTGGGTTAGGAGTTTGCTCTGCTCTGACCATCTCCTGTGGGAAGCAAACACGTGCAGGGAATACTCACGTCTATGATGAGGTACTCGACCGGGAGCGGGCGAGCCAGCTGGGTGATCTCGTTCCCAAACTTGTCTATGTCCTGAAAGAAAAAGAGATGGATTATTCCTGAGCATGGAAGTGGTGTGAAGCCCAAGGGATCCTGCCCTGGAGGTGCTCACGCAGAATCCTGAGCTCTGGCAGATCACTGAGGGTGTGGAAAAGAACCTGGATGAGTGGTGCAGGGCTGCCCAATTCCCTGCTGCTCCCTGGGGCTGGAAATCTCTGTAATTCCAGCATCTCTGAGATCAAGATCTCTGTTTCCTTGTGAGCCAAGAGAGTGTGGGGTCACAAATCACCTTGGGCTTGTCTCCCACTAGAAAGAGGCTTGGAATTATCCAAGGAGTGTAAAGATGGGATTCTACTCCATGATCCTTGTGGGTCCCTTCCAACTCCAGATATCCTATGGTTTCATGATTTTAAATGCCATTTAGGTGGCAGCTCCATCAAAGAGAGGGACGGGCCACCTCTGCCTCCTCAGCCAAGGCAAACCTGCCTTTTGCAAATCCAGGAGTCCCTCAACCAACTCTTTATCTGGGAATCCGGGCACTTTCTCATACGCAGACCCTTGGAACCAGCACATCCCACGGCACAAACTTGTTTTGCTTTGCCAGACGAAGGGAACATAAAGTTTAATTAGGGAGACAAACGGCCGGCATATGTTCATTAATCATAACCTGACAATTAGACGTGATTGATGTCAAACACGCCGGGTTCAAACGCCGCTTCGGAAATAAATCCCGGAGAACTGACACTTTTCATTAAAGATTCCGTACGAGGGGGCTGTGTTTTCTCCCTAAATCATCACTTAACGTGGTATAAATCATTCATGGAGCCCCACATAAATCATATGCCCGTAATTCCCAGTCAGGGACGTTGTACTGGACATTCCATGGGCTCTCGGTGGCGGGAGCTGGACCCGGAGCTGTCACCCCCAAAGGCTGTGAGTCCCACTCTTCCCGTGTGGGATGGGAGCAGCATTCCATGGGCTGAGCCAGGGAGCACCATGCAGGGATACGCTGCCCACGGCTGACTCCAGGACTCCCTCCCCTTTCTCCCAGCCGTGTTTTCTCCCGGAGAACACCACTCCAGCACCACTCCCCCGCTCTCCCTGGTGTTTACACAGCACAGCTATGTGGAGCAGCAGCCAGCACCATCCCTCTCCCAGTCACTCCTCACCCCAGCAGGCTCCGGCACGCTGCTCCCCTCCAGGCACAGCCCCCCTTCCCGACCCCCTCCCCAAGCACCCCCTGTCCCCAGGAACTGTTCCCTCTGTAAAAAAAATTCTCCCTTCCAGTCTTTGAAGCTCCTTTGAAAGGCAATCCCGATAAGGATCTTTGCTCCTCGCACATGACAGGTTGTGGCCTCAGATCTCTCCGGCTCCGACAGGAGCAGGAGGAGCCATGGAGCCTTTTTT
Source organism: Falcunculus frontatus (assembly GCA_013398115.1). Classification (NCBI taxonomy): domain Eukaryota; kingdom Metazoa; phylum Chordata; class Aves; order Passeriformes; genus Falcunculus; species Falcunculus frontatus. The sequence goes on from VZRV01007631.1 coordinate 7,313, forward strand.
GGGAGATCACAGGACCCCAGAGCCAACCTGCTTCTAGATCTCAGTGATACCACAAGAGACAGGAATCAGATCCAATCAGCTTCCCAAACACAATCCTGCCACTGCATGAAGGGACCTGCAACAACTCATGCATAATTAGCCCATCTGGAATTCATTTTCCAATCTAATTAAGTTCTAATATGCAGAAACATTTTTCCAGCACCTGTTGGCTTTAATCTCCCCCTCTGGGGATTTCCATGTTAAATGCCTGCTTTTTCATGGCATGCTGCTGAGGCCTCCAAGACAACTACAGACTGGAACCTCGCCCCCCCGAGCAAAGGACATGTCCTGATCCTGACAGGACAGCCCCCCAAAACCCAAACATTCCTCTCCCACCACCATGGATCATTTAATGATGTTCTAAAGGCTTTAATGAACTTCAAGCTGGGATTGTCAGGAGAAAAATCCTTATCCTGAGCTTGGCATCACCAGGACCCTCCCAGTGTCCTGTTATTGCTGCAGCCTGAGACCCCCCAAAGCCCAGTGGCACCTGCTCCAAAGGGAGGCCAGGAAGGGGTTAATGGAGCCACGAGCTTTTGGCTCTGGGACAAAAATCCAGCAGCAAGGCCTGGAGGGTCTGGACAATGCATCATCCCAGTGGAGATTGCATCAAGGCTGGGATTAGAGCCTTTCAACCCACTGTTCGGAGGCAGGAGCTGCACAGGGATGAGGGTGAACAGGGAAAAGGATGGGAACACAGACACCTCAGCGGGATGGAAAGACTTCTGGGTGGCCTCGGGATTACCCAGGGAGGATGAGAGGAACAGCCAAGTGAGGAGCCCGGGGAGCTGCCAGCCAGGAGGGAGGCTCCGGATCCGTGTCCCAGGACAGCCGTGAGAATCCCACGCTGTCACCATCCCATGCCGTGAGCATCCCGTGCTGTGAGCATCCCGCATCCCACGCCGTTATTCCCGACCTGCTCCCTCTGCTGAAGGCACGGTGGAGCTCGGCAGCCATCTGTCCTTCCCATGTGTGAATAAATCCCAGCTTTGCTCTTCCCTCTGCTGACTTCCAGGCGCTTTCCCGGGCAGTCCTGCTCCTTGCGCGGGGAGCGCGGCTGAGGCGCAGAAACGAAGCGACTTCTCCAAGAGCAAGTGACAGGTCAGGGAGAGTTGAAACCCTTCCCAGGAGACTCCTGCTGAGCTAATCCAGCATCCTCCTCCCCGAAGCAGCTGGGACATTTAAGGCTAAGGCGGCTCATGAGCTGGTGGGAGGGCAGCCAGGGAAGTCCTTCCCCATCAGTGAACACTCCCCGCAGCCTGGCTCTCCCTGGGAAGAGGATTTCCAATGCCATGGTAGGACAGCCTGGCTCAGAGGTCCTGCTGGGCTCTAATGAAAGCAGGGCCCTGGCTCGGGGCTGTCCCAGGGAGGGGTTGGACACGTGTCACTGGTGCCAGGCCGGGGCTCAGACACGGCTCAGCCGCAGCGAGAGCTCAGAGCACGTGCGGGACTCGAGGGCAAAGGGCTCTTGCACAATGCTTGTAAAGGGCTTTTGTCTTACACCATCCCAAAGAAACTCTGGGGGAATGTTAAACCATCCCAAAGAAACTCTGGAGGGACATTAAACCATCCTAAAGAAACTCTGGGAGGATGTTAAGGCAGCTGTAAAATGCAATTCACTGCGAGTATGACACGTGTTTGCGCTGAGCTGTCACAAATACCTGTGATAAGAGACAAAGCCAGCCAGCCCCCAAATCCAATTATCCAAGAGTTTTAAGGCATCTGTAAAACATCAGCAATCTCTTCCCCCAATTGATGAAGTTAATGGTGGAGCAGTTCAGCACCGCAGAGTTCCTGGGCCAGTGGACTGAGAGGAGGTGACAGCAGGGATGGGGTGCAGCAGCCCCAGGCAGGGATCCCCCAGCTGCACTCTGAGCACCCCTCCAGTGTTGAATATCAACTCAAGGTACATTCTCGGTGAAATCCAAATCAATCCAGCTGTTTTCTAAAACCAGATGGGCAGAGGAGGCTGCTCAAGGACAGAAGGAAGGACGGAAAACGCTCATGTGGAATATTCAGCTGGGCTCACCCTCATCCAGCTCAGAAACTGGGTGAAGAGGCCATTGCAGCACCATTATCTTCACTCACGGGGTCTTTACCCCAACGTGTGTCTGTGTCTCCACATCATGGACCCCTTCCCGAGCTCTGTGTGCTGAGCTGGCCAAGCAGCACGTGCTGGTTGTGCCCTGTTCCAGCTGGAACCAGTGCCCTGACGCTTCCCAGACACCCCAGGAGGAATCTGTTCTTCCTCCTGGCTAATCTCACCTGGGGAGGTCCCTCAGGGCAAAGGAACTTGTTCTCACAGTCCCCAAACCCCTCAAGTTCCCCACTGGAGCACAGCTCTCCCTTCCCAGGCCAGGAGAGCAACGGCCGCGTCTCCAAAGCCAACTCCACGGGGGTGGCTCCATGGAGCAGCAGGCGAGGGGCCAGCATAAAGGGAATGGTAAAAGAATACAGAAATCACACAGCTGCAGGCTCAGGAAAACCACAGGACAATGCCAGGGCCATCAGCTTTCCCATTTCCATGGAAGAAAAGCAGCCCCTTTTCCCATTCGCAAGCCGGAGGTGAATCCACTGCGCTGTCCTTGGACAGATCCGAGTTCCATGGATCCTGCCTCACATCTGGCTGTTCTATAAATACATCCACACTCCACAAACATCGGCCTCCTGGTCCTCATCCAATTAGAATTCATTTGTACAGCTCCTTTCATCCTAAAGGGCTTTTCAGATGAATACTTGGATATTGTATGGGAATGCACGTGGACTTTTCTCTGAGCACTCCCAGAGAAAACAGCAACTACTCCAAAGTGCAGCTTTCTCCCCAAAAACCGGCTGGGGGGTCAGCACAGAGGGGAACCCCCACATCGCAGACTGGGGCCAAAGAGGGAGCAAGGTGCTGGACCCCAAAGATTCCATCCCGTGCTGCTGGATTCCTGCTCCTCCTGGAGTTCACCGGGGCTCGGACACAGCTGTTGTCACCATCCCAGGATGAGGTAGTGTCTCTGACCTCAAGCCTTGCACATTTAATGGGACCCCAAAGGTTTCCCAAGCCAGGAGTGACTAAGCTTTCCATAGATTTAAGAACATTCAAAAATAATTGAGGGATCCTAGAGCCAAAGCCATTGAAGGCTGAGGGAGAATCCCACCCGGCAGGGCCATCCTTGAGCACTCCCTGAAAAGGGCAATTAGGGAGAGAAGCTTTAAAACACGAAATCAGCTGCAGCCCGACCCAGTGAATCAGTGGTTGATGGAAATTTCCATGGAAGGCTGGAGCCATCCGTTCCCATTTTGTTTATCTCCCTGCTTCAGATTAAGGATGGGAGTGAAGCCCTTCTGGGAACACCCACCAGCTCCCTGCTGCTCCCAGCACCCCGGGTGGGCCACATGTGGGACACAGACCTGCAGGACCTCCTGCAAGGCTGCCTGAGTGTGGCACAGCCCAGGCTGCTCCAGAGCAGGATCAGGGCACGCCAGGAGATGATCTCATCCTGCTCATGTTCAGGGCCAACCTTTGCACACCCGGCTCCGCTGGATCGTAATCGGCCCCGGCTTATCAGCTCCTAGGAGGAAGCTGCCTGCTCCAGAGAGAGCAAGATTCCATCTGCTCTCCCTCTCCAGCACTGGATTCAGCCCAGAGGTGTTCCTTGTTTTCAGGTGGGGTCAAGCCAAGCCAGCAGTCTGGCACTAAGGGGTGGAAACCATGGAGGCTCACAGGGAAACCAGCACTTCCCAGTCTCAGATTCAGGGCATGCAGGAACACCCTGACCAGCTCCATTCCCGTTGCTGGAGCACAATCCACTCATTGCACTCCTCCCAAATGAAGGCAGCTTTCCTTCTCCCGTGCTCCTTAAGGGACAGCTTTACCACAGGCAGCAGGAGCAGACAGGACAGGAAGGAGATAACTAACGGGGTGATGGATGGCTAATTAGCCAGCGAGCAGTGCCATTAATTAACTTCCCTGTCCCTGCTCATGGGGCACCAGGAGCCCTGGGCTGGAGCGGCAGCGCTATCAGCATCCGCAGGGAGCCTGATCCCAGGCTCCCAACTCAGCCATGCAGGCACAGGAGGGGCTGAAGGGCTCCAGGAACAACTGGCAAGGGAATAATGACATTCCATCCATCACCAACAATCCCAAAGTGCAGCAGGAAGGGACAGCAGTGACACCTCATGTCCTTTCAAGACCCCTCCTGAAGAGCTGCCTCCAGCTCTGGGCTCCTCAGCACTGGAAGGATGTGGAGCTGGAGTGAGTCCAGAGGAGGGGATATTCACCTGGAGATATTTACTTGAAGAAGGCTTCAGGGAGACCTGAGAGTCCCTTACAGTGCCTAAAGGGGCTCCAAGAAATATGGAGAGGGACTCTGGATAAGGGATGGAGTGACAGGACACAGGGAATGGCTTCCCACTGCCAGAAGCAGGGTTAGATGGGATATTGGGAAGAAATTCTTCCCTGTGAGCAGGGTGAGGCCCTGGCACAATTAACCCAGAGAAGCTGTGGCTGCCCCATCCCTGGAAGTGTCCAAGGTCAGGCTGGACGGGGCTTGGAGCACCCTGGGACAGTGGAAGGTGTCCTTACCCATGGCAGGGGGTGGAACGGGATGAACTTTAAGGTCCTTCCAACCCAAACGACTCCACGGAATTGAATATTTTGGACCCACTCTGGATGCACATTTCCCCTGCTCCTCCTCAGGATCAGAGCTTGGATCCAGGGGCAATCCCAGAGCTGCCCAGGCCCTCAGCCCTCACCTTGTAGAAGACATCAGGCACGTACTGCTCGCTGCTGGACTCCTTGGCGTAGCCCAGCTCCGGCGCGTCCCGGCACGGCAGCAGGCACTCGTCCCGCACCAGGGCCATGCACTGGTTTGACACCTGGTACCCCTCAAAGTGCACCTGGTTGTCAGGACCACCTGCAAGAGGAGAGGATGGTTAAGGATCCCAAGATCATTGAGGTTGGAAAACAGCTCCAAGATCACCGAGTCCAACCTGTGACCGATTCCCGTGTTGTCACCCAGCCCAATATCCCCGGACACCTCCAGGGGTGGGGATTCCACGTCACGACCCTTCCCATGAAGGAATTCTTCCTGAAAATCCTGCACAGGGGTGATTTCACTGGTGTAATTCCAAGAGAAACAACTGGAAGAGCAGCACTAAGGTTGGGCTCGATGATTTTGGAGCTCTTTTCCAACCTTAACAATTCCAAGACTCCATGATTAAACACAAGGCTAACAGTGATGAACACCGAGATGAAGCTGCTTTAGGCAATTTAGGCAAGAATTTCCTCTAAACTCCACATTTTTGTAGGTCACACACATCTCCACAACTATCCCAAGAGCACAGAGCCCAGGGAACAGCAGGAATGCTCTGCCAGGAGCTCTAAGAAGAAGGAGCAGCTGCCCTTTTGGGGACTCTGACAGCATCACCCCCCCACTACCCTGCAGGTGTCGTCTCCTTTTCCAAACAAAAACCAGGCATGCAGCTGCTGTGGGCCTGTTTCAGTCCTGAGGATCCCTGAGCTGCAGATCACCTGCTCGTGTCAGGCCTGAACAGTGTTTTCTCAGCCTGTACTGGATGGTTTGGTGGAAATCTGACATGGAAAGTGGGAATTAAGAGCCTGGCTCACGGAAGGATCACATGCTTGGCGCTTTCATTTGGATAATGTAAGCAACATCAGGTCATGTGTCACTGGAATACAACTGGAAAGAGGGGAGGGAGGCAGATGGTAGGAAAACGTTAGTGTTTCCAAAGCTAGGAATTCATGAGGGGATAGGAATTAATCCATGTGGAGGATTTAAAGGCAAAGTTGAGACAAACTATCCAAATACATTTCTGTAGCACAAAAAGAGGGACTCAAGTGTTTAAATAGAACCTGCTGGGCTGATTGAAGAGAGGAGAATGAAATTAGCTGGAACAGCAAAGAGGAAATATTCCTTTTCTACCCTTTGATCTGTAACCTCAATCACTCAGTGCTCCAGAACAAACACTGCTAGAAATTAAACAGACCAGGACGAGGGAAGGCCTGAACACAGTGTGTTTGCTCAGTAAAACACCTTGTTTTAAAAAAAAAATTAAATAAATATATATATATAAAAAGAGAGATACAGATCTATATTTAATGAGAGATGGATGTGTTTAGCAGTCTGGAATGTACAGGCATGGGCCTGTTAACTAAAAAAAGAGCTTTTTCACTGAAAAAAGGCCCTGGGAACCCTTACAAAGCCAGGCTCAGGGCAGGCAATGTCCCATCCCACTTTCACTTTTCACTCTGGATGTTATTTGGAAGTCATGAGGGTTTTTTCATTGTGTTAAACAGAGCCAGAACCAGCGATTCTGCTCCAGGGAAGGTTTAAATGAAGACATGTGTCATCCCATGGAGAAGAACAGAGTGAACTGGGAACACTCCAGCCCTCCCAGCACATGCCAGTGTCCCCCCTCCCAGCCCAGCCCATCCACAGTGCCTCTGGAGACTCCCTGAAAAAAGCTAAAACCAGAGGGTTTAACCATAAGCACTTTGCAGGAGCTTCTGTTTTACTCAGCCAAAAAAATGTTTCCAAACTTTTTTTTTCCCTGATAGGTTTTTTTTTCCCCCTGTCAGGTTTCCCTGACAGCGACATGAGGGAATTAAAGATCCCTCCTGAACCTCCTGAAGGAGGAACTAATCCATAACTCTGAGGATCTGGAGTGTTGTGGTTCTGCACTGCTGCTTCCAGGCAACAGAATGTGGAGCTTAAGGATTTGAAACAAAAAGTGAGCAACAGTTGTTGCCCTGGCTGCAGGCAGAGTGGTTTCTGGGTCAGAGAGGTGGGGCTGAGCCTCAAATAAGTCCCTTTAAACAGTGATAGAGTAAAAAACAGGCAAATAAATAATGAGTGAATAATTGTAGAGAGGATGAAACAAAGAATGAGAAAGTATTTTAGTTTGATAGAGTAAAACCCTTGTTAAATAGGACAGATGGGGAGCAGGATATGTGATTTTTGGCATATTCTTCTACCAACAAGAGGTAATTCAGGCGAAACCCAGAGGGCTGAGGCCAGTTTGTACCTGTAGCCACAACTGTGACAAATTTGGATCCAAAGTGCCCATCTGGAGAGAGGCGACAGATGTTGGGCTGCTGGTTCTGGAAGTTGCCAGCTGTGATGCACTCCTCTGCACTCAGGAAATATGTGTCCTGAGGGGAGAGCACGGACTCCAATCAGCAAAAGGACAAGGTGACGTAGCCCAGACCTATTTCCCTGGGCTGCAGCCAAGGAAAACGACCAACACCCACCCCCAGGAAAACACACTTTCGTGGAAAGCTGCTGTGGAGCTCGGGACAAGAATGTGACCTGTCAGCTCCCCAGCCCTGGGCTGGCTCAGGACTGTCCCACGTCGAGTCCCACCCACCTCTACACACCTTTTTTTTTTTTAAAAATCAAGTTTCACTTTCCAAATATGGATATCACTGGGTTTACAAGGCCAGGAAGCTGAGGAGGTCGAAGTTTGAGCCATGTATGTGTCACAAAGCCCAGCCCATGGGAACATCCTCTGAGTCACTCTGGCTCACTGGGTTTGTCCCTCATATCCCCATTCCCTCCACTCCCTGGAGTTTTCTTAACCCTAAAAAGGGCATAGATGGGATACTGGGGAGAAATTCTTCCCTGTGAGCAGGGTGAGGACCTGGCACAGGGTGCCCAGAGAAGCTGTGGCTGCCCCACCCCTGGAAGTGTCCAAGGCCAGGCTGGACAGGGCTTGGGGCAGCCTGGGACAGTGGAAGCTGTCCCTGCCCAAGGTGGCACTGGATGGGCTTTAAGGTCTCTTCCCACCCAAATTCCATCATTCCATGAGCACCATCTCCTCAAAGCAGGGGTGTGAAGGGCTCCAGCAGCTCTGCCTGCTCCCCAAACACTTCAATCCCTAACATTTCCAAGAGTTCCAGCTCCTTTTCCTTCAGAAGTGCCTGGAAAACCCCATCTCCCAAGAATTCCAGTGTCACCTGCAGCCCTGGCTCAGCTCTCTGCCTGGCACAGGAGCTGGAATTTGCTGTGTCACACCTGGATCTCACCTTGTTCCTGCTGTATCGAACGGTCCCTTTCCGTGTGTCTTCCGAGACCAGGTCAGTAAATATCCAGCCGACCTACAGAGGGGGATGGAGAACGTTGCTTTAAGGAAAAAAAGGACAAAAAAAAAAGAAGGAAAGAGGAAACCAGAAGAGCTCAGACATTTTCTGCTCGCAGGACACGATGTTCTTGGCTCCTCTTGGCCCTGTGCACACTGCCTGCAGGGAATGGCTCTCCCAGCTGTGCTGGGCTCCTTGGAATCCCATTTCCAGGAGCAGCAGCATGCCAGCTGGCTGGCCAGGGCACCTGCAGCATTAGGTTTCACTATGGAATATTTTTTCATGGAAAGATCTGGAGGCTGCAAGAGGCCTCTGTGCCACCACCCGCTCCCAGCCCCAGCATTTCCTACGGAGAGTTTGGAGTGGGATCCAGTGCCCGTGGGTGACAGAGCAGCTCATGTGGCCCCAGCCTGAACCTCTCACACAATCCCAGTTTGAACCTTGCACGCACTGGTTAAGGGAAAGCTCATACTGGAGTGTGATTCATTCCAAACTGGAGGCTGCACTGACCCCAGAAAGAACTTTTTGTGGTACAGACACACCTGGGAGTGAATCCTTTCACACACGTGTGACACGTGTCCAAACACCTTGGGATCAATCCTTCCACAGAGGTGTGACATGGACACACACCTTGGGATGATCCCTCTCCACCCAGGGGCCAATCCCAGCTCCCACAGTGTTAACCCTTCCAAGGCAGAACCGATCCCAACTTCCCCAAAGACCAGGCAGAGCAAACCCTGCACCCAGCTCTCGGTGACGTGTTAAATCCCATGGATTAAAAATATCTGATGGGAGAACATGGAAATAAATAACACCCGGAGAAGTTTTGCTCCAGCCTCTGCCGAGGGGTGGGATCTTATCTGGGAGAACAAAGCCCTCCCCAGATGTTTACAGTCTGCACTGAGCCTTCTCCCAGGCGGGTTTTCTCCAGCAAGTCAAATCTTGTTTGTGTACATCCCATTCCTGGCATTCCCACCATACCAACACTGCTCCCAAACCGGAAAACATCAGCACAGGTTGGAGGGCTGTCAGGAAACCAGGGGATCCTGATGGGATCACTGCAGGCTGGAACTGAGGGGGACCCACACCCCTAACCCCACACACCACTGACTCCCTGCAGCACCAAGGAGGGAACACAATCCAAGGGGATTCCCTGCTCCTGGAAACGGAGCACAGAGGCAACTCCAGCTCCATCTGGGCCAAATTAGCACTTGCCAGGGAGATGCTCCCAGGAATGGCTCCTGTTGGAGAGGGAAGAAAGGGAAGATGGAGCTTGTGCTGCTTTGCTCCAGCCCTGCAAGGGGCCTGTGCTCAGGAAAATGCCCTGGATTTGGGTTTTAGACCTAAAAATGTAACAGCTGCTGACACTTTAGCAAGATTTAGGTAACCTAAAGGGACTTGGATAACCCCATGGAGCTGGAAAGAATTGCTGACCATGTCCCTGCCACACAGACACACGAGATCCAACACATCCTGACCTTTCTCAGGCCGAGCTTTGCCGCGATTTCATCCACAACCTCGGCTTTGGGATCCTCCAGGATCTCCAGGCTGTTCTGGGTGCCAATCTGCAGCAAAGACACACTGGTTAGTGACACAGAACTGGGGAAAAGCCAGTACAGCCACTGTGGGCAGCGAGGCAGGGGATGGGAGCAGAGGTCTGGGCTTCCCCTCGGGCATCACCATGGACTGGTGTCACCCCAGAGACCTCCCTGTGCCACTCTGCTCTCACACCACACTCCCAAGGATCCATTTGTTCCTTTTCCACTGACAATCTGTTGGATTTCACTTGGCAGCCGTGCAGAAACCATGAGGAGGAAGGAAATACACGAGGAGCACTCGGCTGAGGAGTGGTGCCGTGCCCCACCTAGTGGGGATTCCGGCTGCTCCAGCCAAACCCATCCTCAGCTGCTCCATCATTTTGTCTTCAAATCACTTAGACTTCATTCTATCTAATCAAGCTGCTTAAATTTTCCCAGAGAGCTGGTAAGGAACTGAAACAAGGGCTGCAACTGTTTTTTCCTAGCACAGAATCTGCTGGAAAGCCAGGAATCAAGGAAAGATTAAAAGTGAAATCCGCTGTTACAGCCACCCCAGATTTAAATCATCCGAGGGTAAAAAAACAACAAAAAGCAAAACTGAGGTTTAAAATTCTTTCTGTGGCAGCAACGGATGGTGACGTTAAGGACATAAATCACGTGCTCTTTTCCTCGGGACAGTTTTCCTTGGGGAGCTGCAGCTGGAAATAGCAAAGTAAGAAGGTGTTTGAGTGTTCCACGATTCTGAGCTGGCACTGAGTGCCCTGGGTCTCACCTGGGGGGGTTCATAGATGGCCGCCACCTCTGCCCGGATTCCCAGTGGGATGTCTTTGTGCTCCGTGTACCGGCCGTACAGATATCCCAGATGTTGGTTCCCTGTCTTCCTCCAGAAGTCTAGGAAGCGATCTGCAATTGTGTGGTTCTCAAACATGATGTTGTCAACATGCCTGTATTTCTGTTTGACAAAGTTCAAGCGTCAGGCCGTCCTCTGCTGGCTCCGGTCCCTTCCCAGGACTCACACCACCCTCCGGAGCTGGATCCTGCACAGCAGGGATGGGGGAGGCTGGGGGTTCCCTCCCTCTTCCCTCTGCTCAGCTCCCACCCCTCAGCACTGCTCCCTGCTCAGGCTGGAGCGTGGGATGTGCTGAGCACCCCCAGCACCTCGGGGGCTTTAGTGGGACCTTCGCCCCAAGAGCCTCTGCAGGTAAAAGGACATTGAAATTTAGGAGGAAACAAGCAGAACTTGAGTGGCCTTTTAGATTCCATGAGGAAAAGCAGTAGGATTAATCAGCAGGATTCACCAGCAGTGCTGCCAGCTCAGTCCTCACGCTGGGAGGAAATTCTGACCCAGGACATTTTGGAGTCCATTTTGCAAGGCCTGAAGAGCTGGACAGGATTCCCCTGATACCTGGAGGCTTTGTGCTCCTGGTTGGATTTTTTGGAAGTCACCTTTCCCAAACTAAAAGCCAGGTCCCCTGGCAGGTGCCCGAGCTCCTCTCACCTGTCTGTTGAGGGTGATGGCGCTGGGCTGGCACTTGGTGCAGATCCCCTCGGGCCAAGGAGGGTGTCCCTCACACCCCGACTTGATCTTACAGCTGATGTTCTCCAGGGCTACAAACTTCCCTCTGGGAGAAGAGAAATGGGGAAGAAAAGGAGAAAGGGGGAAGAGAAAGAAAGGTAGGAGAAGAAGAGGAAGAAGGATGAGAAGGGGGAGAAGAGAAGGAAGAGGGGAAGAGAAGAAAAATGGGGAAGAAAAGGAAGAGGGGGAAGAAAAGGAAGGGAGGGGAGAAAAGGAAGAGGGGAGAAAAGGAAGAGAGGGGAGAAAAGGAAGAGAGGGGAGAAAAGGAAGAGAGGGGAGAAAAGGCTGCTGTTACCACAGTAAATGCTTTTGGAGTTATAATTTATGGAGTGTGTGGGAAATAAGAGATTGTAGGACCAAGGCAAATCACCCTCTCATGTGCACGAGGCTTCCTGGAAAGGGAAATTCCCTTCAAATGGAAGTCTCATGGACCTAAGCTGCATCTCCCAAAGAGATTTTAAAAGTCTCAGTGGTGTTTAGGAATAGGAGGGAGAAGATTACACCTCTGTGTTACTTATGTCCACCAAGTCTGAGAACCAGGCTTGGAGCTTGGTGTAATTAGGGAACCTCTTTCCTTCCATCTGGCCTTCTCCCCCATCAGGAACGTTTTCCAGAAGGAATTATATTGCCACAGGAAAAAGAGAAACAAAATGGGGACATAAAATAAAAAGACAGACTTAATTTTTCCCCCCCTGCCTTTTCCTTTTATCCTCAATTTTTTAATGTGTTGTTTTCTCCTCCGTTTGCCATTCAATCCTCGTGTCCAACACTGAGATCTGTCTGTACTTTCATTTGTGTGGAAAAAAACCCCAAGCTCCAACCAGATTCCCTTAAACCCAGAGATTTCCTTACTTGTCTGCCCCTCCGGTCAGCTTCCTGATGTAGGCATGGAATGACATGTGCTTCACAGGAGGCTCCAGATGGTTCAAATAATCCTCATCGAAGGGCTGCCAAAAACACCACACAGAGCAGAGCCAGGTCACACACCTGTCTGATAACACCCTGATCCCTCAGCAAATGCATGTTCCACACTCAACCCCGCCAATGTGGAAGCAATCAAGGAAATTCAGGCTCATTTTCAAGGCAGCTACTACTGGGATGCAAACAGTGGAGCTTTACAACGAGGAGTTTTATGGTGGCCTCCTGCTCCAGGAACAGATCGGCCCCACAAATCAGAATCTCAACGGCAAAAAAGCTTTTTCCTTTCAGTATCTGACAACAAACAACTGGCCCAGCTGTTCCAACACAGCCAAGGATTCCCAGAGCACTTCCAGCAGCAGGGAACAGCCATCCTGGAACAGCTCTGATCCCCTCTGGAGGGGTGGCTGCTGCTTCATGCCTTAAATTACACAGCCCAGCATGTTTGGAGGTGCTAAAAACTGCTTCAACCTGGATAATCATGGAATGGTTTGGGTTGGGAGGGACCTTAAAGGAGGGACCTCATCCCTCATTCCAACTCCTGGCATGGGCAGAGACACCTTCCACTATCCCAGGTGGATTCAAGCCCTGTCCAACCTGGCCTTGGGCACTTCCAGGGATCCAGGGGCAGCCACAGTTGGGCACCCTGTGCCAGGGGGTTAAACTGGGAAGTGCTGGGATCCAGGAGAGAGAGGACAAAACAAGAAAATCTAGGAATAACAGAAGACAGAGGGAAAATGGAGCTTTTTTTGAAGCACTTTCTGTTAAACTCATTACTGCAGAAAACCAGCTTTAACCAGGATCAACCCGGGGGTACAAAGGCCTCGAGCTTTAGTGATCCCAGAACCAGCAGCTCTGGCAGTGCACGGCAGGATTCCAGCCTGGAGCTGCCACCTCCTGGCAGGCAGCATTCCTGGGAAAAGTGTTCTTACTGGGAGAACTGGGGTGAGTCTGCAGCACCTTCCTGGGGCTCTTACCTCCAGTGGGACACAATGCACACATTTGCCCAAGGGGCCGTGGCGACACCTGGCAGTGAGAGAGAGAGAACTGGGGTTAAATCTCATTTCACCTGGAAACTGAAGGAGGAATAGATCTTATTTAATCATGGAAAAATCAGCCTGTAAAAGCTTTTCTGGAGTAAGTTTGGTGTGGAAGATCTACACGAGCTCTGAGCAATTCTCCACCCCCCCAGGGAATATTAGAGAAGGGTCATGGAATCATGGAATGGTTTGGGTTGGAAGGGACGTTAAAGCCCATCCAGTGCTCCCCCTGCCATGGCAGGGACACCTTCCACTGTCCCAGGCTGCTCCAAACCCCAACCAACCTGGCCTTGGACACTGCCAGGGATCCAGGGGCAGCCACAGCTGCTCTGGGCACCCTGTGCCAGGGCCTCCCCACCCTCACAGGGAAGGATTTCTTCCACAGATCCAACCTGAATTCCCCCTCTATCAGTTTGAACCCATTCCCAATCACTTCAGTTCCTGTTGGACTTCAATTCTTTTGGTCACCCCAAGATAATTTCACATAAAGAGATGGCAACAGCCTGAGGTTCAATCTGAGAATCCCAGTCAAGATTAAACTCTCTCAGTGTCCCCAGGAAGGGGCTCAGCTGTCCCAAAAGCCACTGGAATCCATGTCAGATCAGGTTTTACAACCCTCCAAGTTCAAAGAATTCAAACCCTTCAAATTCAAAGAATTTTAAGCCCACGTGCCAGGCTGATTTTAACAAAAAGCCACCCAAAATGTTCATCCTCTATCAGGCAGGGCAGGAACAACCAGGGAAGTGTGTGTTTACCAGGCAGATAAGGTCCTGCTGGGCAGAGTAACAGAGGGGAAAGCATCTCCTTTTGTGGTGATGGCTTTAAAAAAACTCCTAAATCAACAATAAAACATCCCCTGGCACCACATCAGTGCTGGTTTCCAAAGGAAGGGCCCAGGAGAGGAGCAGGGAGGTTGGGCTGTGGAAACAATGGATGGGATCCAGTTGCAGGAGTGCTTTTAAGGAAGTTTTGTGGCAGATAATGTACAGAAAGGAGAGTTAAATGCTGCTAAAGCACTCAGCGTCCTTCACTGGAGATTGATCCACGCTCCCAAAGCCAGGAACCAGCCCAGACAACTCCTTTTATCCTCACCACCCTCCCCTGGGCCTCGGCTCCCTGCTAGGAACAGCTTCATCGATTCCTCTGAAAAATGTGGGCAAGTTCAAGGCAATGTTTCTGCCACAGAGTGGTGGGCTTGCCTTTATTGCTCCACTGATGTGACATCCCATCATTTATGGTCAGCTGGGAAGGTCAGGGAGGATTTTCCACAAACTTCCTCATTGCTGCAGCACTGAAGATAAACCACGTGGAGGACAAGCCCACAGGGAAAGCTAAATCGTTCTGTTTTAGCAAGAATTCCTGGTTTCATTTAAAATTTTCCCTCCAGTGTTTTTAGGGAGTGTTACTCCAGAGGGTTCCAGCCCCAAGGCTACAACCAGTGCAGACATCAAGCCAGGACCCAACTGGGTCATTAACACTGAGCAGTAAAACCCCCTCCCAGCAGAGGATGTTTTAGCAGCACCAGAGTAGATTTTGGGTGGGTTTAACTCATTGTTGTGTTATTTTTACACAAAGAGAAGCTGCTTTGTTTCCCTAAGCCTCTTGCATGGAAGAGCTTTGGGAAGTTGGACTTTGGTGCATTTTTGTGAGCAAAATGGACTCCCTGGTTTCATGGAGAGGTCAGACAGGCACGTGATGAAGGGAAGCCAGAAACTGAGCAGGCAGAGACCCAAGTCCCACTTCCAAACCTCTGCCATTGGATACTTTCACTCCTTCCCTTCGCTTGTGTGTTTTCCTTTAGGAGGAGTGGCTGGATCTGAAGGCACAGAGTGCTCCTGCTTGGGACAGCAAATCCTGGAATGGTTTGGGTTAGGAGGGACCTTAAACCCCATCCCATCCCACCCCTGCCATGGGCAGGGACACCTTCCACTGTCCCAGGTGGATCCAAGCCCCATCCAACCTGGCCTTGGACATTTCCAGGGACCCAGGGGCAGCCACAGCTTCTCTGGGCACCCTGTGCCAGGGCCTCCCCACCCTCCCAGGGAACAATTCCTTCCCAAAATCCCATCTGACCCTGCCCAGGAAGAATGCAGAGTGTTCATTCTAACCTAGAGAATTCCACGTGTTTTAGGAGCACAAAATCCAGGAGCACAAGCACCAGGGCCTCCTCCATCAGAACAATAGCTGCTCTGAGTGAGTCCTTCCTGCCAAAAACCCCGGGATTTGGGCATCTGCTTCCTCCCTGAGCTCACCAGGGCTCCACTGAAACTCCCAGGACAATGGCAGAGGCTCTTTTCCCTTGTGGATGTCCCCAGGGCACTCAGGATGGAGCCAAGGGCAGTTCCCACAGTAATTTCCTGACTGCTGGGCTGGGCCATGGCATTCCAGGCTCCTGTGAGCCCCAGATCCACGGGCAGGAACACAACCCACCCCCACTTACAGCTGCTGGTCTCGGTTCCGGTAAATCTTCCCATCCTGCTTGATCAGGTACTGGTCAATCTCATCTTCCACCACCTGGGGGGCACCCCCAGGCCGGGAATTTTGGGAGACAGAGGTGTCCATGGTCTCTGAGGAGGAGCCAGCTGGGCTGGAGGGATACAGGAACAGCATATCCCCGTGCCTGCAGGGTGGGAAACAGCACAAGGGTAGTGGGAGGTGTGGGAGACAACACCCAGGAAGCTGGAGGTGCTTCCCAGTAGGCAGCCACCCTCCTGGACCATGGAGGAGTGTGGAATGTGGCACAAATTCTAACCCAGACCAGCAGAGGTGGCAGCTGGAAGCTGCCCTGTGAGCCACCTCTTCCTGCTTTTATTTGTAATAAATGCAAATCCTTCCACCAGGAGACAAAACTGAGGGAAAAATATGGAGGAGGGAGTTGGGATGAAGGAGTGAAAACAAGGATGTGGGAGAGAAAGCTGGGATGAGGTAGGGAAAGAGGGGTGAGGGAGGGAAAGCAGGGATGTGGGAGGGAAGGCAGGGATGGAAGGGTGAAAACAGGGATACAGGAGGGGAAGTGGGGGATAAGGCAAGGAAAGCTGGGGATGAGAGAGAGAAAGTGGGGATGAGGCAGGGAAAGCTGGGGATGAGAGAGAAAGTGGGGATGAGGCAGGGAAAGCTGGGGATGAGAGAGAAAGTGGGGATGAGGCAGGGAAAGCTGGGGATGAGAGAGAAAGTGGGGATGAGGCAGGGAAAGCTGGGGATGAGAGAAAGTGGGGATGAGGCAGGGAAAGCTGGGGATGAGAGAAAGTGGGGATGAGGCAGGGAAAGCTGGG
>VZRV01007631.1:44042-57321 GCA_013398115.1 Falcunculus frontatus
CGCCGAGGGTTCCCGAGGCAGCCGAGCCCCCCGCCCCGCGGCCCCTCAGCCCCTGCCCGCGGTCGGGTTAATAACTAATCCCTTCCCGGTCCTGCTCTCCTCACGTGCCAGAATTAATGGAGCGAGAACCTCCCAGGTACCCCCCGCGCCACCGGCTCGGGCTTTAACCCTGTCCCCCGGTAGGGATCCGGCCTGGGATGAGGTGACATCCCCGGCAGGGTCTGTCCACGCCGGGGAAGAGCCGGGTGTGGGAGCAGGGTGGCTCCGTGAGTGGGTCAGCCCCACGCCCTGGGGGCAAAGGCAGCGCCCCATCCCAGCCCAGAGTGGGCACAGCCAGGGCTCAGGGGTGGGCAGGGGGTCTGGTGGGGTTTGGGGGTGTCCCTGTGCCCTGCCAGGAGCCAGCTGAGGTCCTGATCCCCCCGGGCACCCCCTGGGTCTGTCCTGCCCCGTCTCGGGAATCCGAGCAGAAAGGCTGGACGGTTTTGGGGGATTACGCTAAGGACCTTACGGGGAATTAGGGTGGCGGCAGGGCTGGTTTGGGGGGCTGGAGGTGCCCGCTCCCTGCCTCCGGCGGTGCCAGCTCCGCAGTGTTCCATCCCTGCCCTCTGCTGGCAGCTGGGGACAGGCTGGACACGGCATGACCGCTCCTCCAGTGTCACACCAGTTTGGTACTGGTGTAACTGGGAGGGCAGCACTGGGTGCACCCGCTGCAGGGGGGCATCGCCACCCCTTCGCCTGCAGCAGGTGGAAGATGCTGCAGCCTTGTGCTGTGGGGGGGCTGCAGCTTGGCTGGGATTAATGGGTGGGGGCCAGGAGCTGGGGTCTTACCATGTGTCCAGACCCCACTACTGGGGACACCAGACCCTGTGGGTGCTCCCTCTGGCACCCCCGGGCAGAGGGACCCCGTGCCAGAGCTGCTGGTGCAGGGTGCCCCCATTCCAGCCGCCCGCAGGGAGCCGGACCCAGGCAGAGTTTTGGTCTCAGCACGGCAGTTTATGGAGCGGCACCCAGCGGGCACCACGTCCTTGTCAGGGCTCGCAGGAGCTCACTCGTGCCCTCCACCCCTCACCACGGGCAGCCCCTCGGTGCCACTGAGCTGGGACATGTCCTGGATGAGTTCCCTGGCTGAGTTCCAGTGCTGCGTGAGGGGCTGAGCACGGGCAGAGCTGAGCTGCCCATCCTGGGGTGCTGCTGCCAGGCAGGCACCACGATGTCCCCAAATGAGTGTCTGGGCACAACCACCTCCTCCTGCCACCACCACCACCACCAGCATTAACCCTGGCTCTGTGCAGGGTGGGTGTCCCCATGGCAGGGTCTCCCTGGGTCCCGGTGCGATGCGTGGGGCTGGGTGGGCACTGGGACTTCCAGCCGGGCACTGCCCTGGTCAGAGCGTGGTGCTGCCCAGCAGCTTCAGCGGTTTCAGGGCTGGGGGTGGGAAGTGGCCGCTGCCACGGCGGGGGCCGTGCCGGGGGTGCCCCCGCAGCACCTCGCCGACCATGCGGCGGAAGGTCTGGCTGACGAAGCAGTAGAGGAAGAAGTTGACAGAGGTGTTGAGCATGGCCACCATGTTGGCGATGTCCAAGGCCAGGTGCACGCGCCAGTCCCTCCTGACCGAGGCCACGTAGAGGTGGCACATCATGACCACGGTCCGGGGAGCCCAGAGCACGACAAACACGGTGGTGACTGCCAGCAGCAGGGCCGTGGTCTTGCCGCCCCCCGCGCGCCTCCGCCGCTTCAGCTTGAGGATGATGATGGAGTTGGTGGCCAGGAAGATGCTGCAGGGCAGGAAGTAGATGGTGACGCAGTGCAGCCACTTGAGCACCGTGTCCAGCGCCGTGGGGGGCTCGGCGTCACGCCACATGTCCAGCCACCAGTAGAAGGGGATGCCGGTGGCCAGCGCCGCGGCGAAGACGGCCGCGATGATCTTGCGGGTGCGCCGCGGGTAGGACACGGTGCGGTAGCGCAGCGGGTGGCACAGGGCCACGTAGCGGTCCACGGTCAGCAGGACGGTGACCCAGGTGGAGGCGTGGTTGGCCGTGAACTCCAGCACGTTGACGGTGTGGATGAAGGCGCTGGGCACCGCCCGCGCAAGGATGGCCGTCTGCAGGATGAAGCCCACGAAGATGATGAAGACCTGGGTGAGGATGTCGGAGGTGGTCAGGGCCAGCAGGTACCAGTACGATGACTTCTTGGTCCTGGTGGCCAGGCGGGACAGGGCCACGGCAGTCAGGATGTTCACTGGAGGGAGGGGAGCGATGGGTGGAGGTGAGAGCTGGGGGCTCACAGCCCCATCTCCACAGACTCTGAGGGTGCCCAAGCTCCAGCTGGGAGGAGTTATAAATATCCTAGTGCTGTGGGGATTTGCTGGGCTGATTAATCTCTTCCGTGTGTCAGCCCAAGCAATGCAAATACCATCTGTCCCCGTGGCGGTGGCACCTGCCCTGGGGCTGGGCAGCACAGCCGGGCACCGGGGCCAGATCTGAGGTTGGGGGGAGCAGGTGGGGTCCCTCCACGCCGAGGACTTCCCTTCCCAGCCCCCCCTGCCCCCTCAGCCCCCTCACCTGGCAGCCCCAGCCCCAGCAGGACGCTGTAATACACGATGGGGATGATGCCAACCAGGCAGGGTGACCGCTCCAGCTCCGGCCGTGCCCACGACATCGCCGTGCTGTTGGGCACTGGGACCGTCATCTTCCTCCACAGAAGGGCTGAGAAGAGAGACAGGGAGCACCAGGGGGATGAGGGTCCTGGTGCCACGTGGGTGGGAGGTCAGCCATGACATGCCACTGGGGGCTTGGGGACAGGGACCATCGCCTGGGTGTCCCCACTTTGGCTGGATCCCAGGTTCCTTGTCCTGTAGCATCCATGGACAGCGGGCAGCTCCAAAATGTGCTGCCACAGGCAGACCTGGGGCTGCTGCACCCATGGGAGACAATGTACCCCAAGCCCCCTGTGCCATGTCCCAGCAGAGCCCCCGCTGCCAGAGCTGCTCCTTCCTTATCCCTCAGCCCCGTTTTTGCAGAAAACTGGATTAAAACACCATGTTCTTGGGCAGCTGCCAGCGGAGGGAGGCTCTGGCTCCCAGCCCGGGCTGAGTGCCACCAGGCGGCTCCCAGTGGTGGCAGAGAGGACCCAGAGGTGCCGATGGGGGGTCCCAGTGGTGCCAAATGTGGGGTGGCCACCTCCAGGCTGCCAACTGGGTAACTTTTTCCAGCTGCTCAGGCTGAGGCAGCGGAGCTGCCTGGCAGCTGCCCTGCCCACGGCCCTGCCCGCATCCCCGCCTGTATCCGCATCCTTATCCGTATCCGCATCCCTATCTGTGCCCCGATCCCTGCCCTGTCCCTCTGCCCACTCCCCACGCCCGGATCGTGCCCACGCTGCCCTCGCCCATTCATAAACCAGGGCGGCTCCGCCCCCTCCCGGCTCTGCGCTCCTATTGGCTCAGAGGAGCCGGGCCTCACCCAATCGGAGAGGGGTTTCCCGGGAATGGTGAGGCCAGAGATGAGAGCTGAGTTCTGATTGGTCAGAATCCCCCCCAAATTTGCATCCCCGAGGGGAGCGCCACCCCCGGGTCCCAGTGCTGGGGGGGGTCCGGGGTGATGNNNGTCTTGGGATGGGGGGTGCGGGGTGCAAAGGGGGGTCCTGAGCTCAGGGAGGGGGTACAGGGCACCACTCCGCTCCCAGTCTGACCCTGGCCCCAGGGACACCCCAAATTCCCCTTGTCTCAGACACCGCAGGCACCCGACGGCTTCGGGACCGGGGTTGGAGGGGCAGTCAGGTCTCTCTCCTGGGGTTCCGGGACCCCCAGTGATGGATCTCCCCCAGAAGTGCCCGAGGTGTGTGTGGGACCCCGGAGGTTCCACCTCCCCGACCCTGGAACTCCCGGCCGGGACCCGAGCGAGATCCTGAGCAGAGCCCGAGGGAAATGCAGGGGGGGATGGGGGAGCAGAGGGGTGCCAATTAACTGCAAATTAGCTCCGGTTCATCAGCAGGAGGTCCCGTCCACCCACGTCTCCCGCGGAACTGGGACATCGATCGGCTGCAGCCGCGGCGGGAGCGCCTTAACCCTTTCCCAGCCCGATCCCCTTTGTGCTGCTGAGGGGGGGCGGGTTCGCTCTGGGCCCCCCTTTGCTCCCCCTGACCGGGGTCCCGCTCCCCAAAGCCTTCGGGACGGGGACTCTCACCTGGGTGGCCCCAGTGCCACCCTCCGGGCGTGCGGTGCCACCTTCCCTGGGCCTGGTGTTTCCCACGGCCACACCGCTGTCCGTGTCCGTGTTGCCGCTGGTGTCCGTGTTCTGTCCGGTGTCCGTGTCCCCACTGGTGTCCCTGCCAGTGTCCCTGTCCCCGCCGGCACCCGCAGCATGGCACAGCCTCCCGGGGCGCGGGACACGGGGCGGAGGGAGAGCGCCGTGGGCAGAGCCACGGGCAGAGCCGCGGGCTGGGCTGGCTGGGCACAGGGACGTCACCGGCCCGGCGGCTCCCGCGGGGGCCAGGGAAGGGATCACCTGGGGAGCTCCGAGTGCCCGTGACAGAACCCGTCCCCACCCCGGAGCAGGAGGGATGGTGGTCCGGGGTCAAGCGGGCAACTGGGTCCGCTGCCACCTCTGGGGACACAGAGGAGCGGGTGCGCGCAGGGTGTGACGTGTGGCTGCGCACACGAGTGTGAATCCCTGCTGGGCTCTGCCCTGGCTGTTCCCCGGTGCCCACTGCCGGGACACCGTGCCCGTGCCTCAGTTTCCCCAGGGCACAGGGAGGGCGTTGATGTCCCCTGCCGGTCCCTGGGTCCAGCCCCGGCCCTCCAGTGCCCCCCCAGCCCGCGGGGACGATGCCCTGGCACTGCTGCCTGGCACACGTCGCTATGGTGAGCCAGCCCTGCTCCGCCTCAGCCGCAATCTCCGGGCCAGCACAGCTGCTCCCTCACCTCACCGCGGGCTGGGGGATGTCACCCTGACCCCTGGTGACCTCCAGAGCCAGCTCCATGGTCCCCCGTGTCCTCCCATGGTCACCTCAACCCCGTGAGCAGCCCATGCCCCCGCGGGGGACTCGGGGGTCGCCGGGCTGTGGCTGCAGCCCGGGCTGGCACTGTGCCGGCGGCGCGCCGGGCACACGCTCCCACAATCTGTTGTTTATCAGGCGGGTGGTGAAATGAGGCGTCGGAGGACGCGGTGAGCCGTGAACCGGCTGTGCCGTGGCGGGAGCCCTGTCCCCCAGGCCCCCAAGGTGCAGGGACACCCGCCCGGCCTGGGCGCTCTGCTGGCACCGCGATTTTGGGGGTCCCGTGCCCAGCAGGGGCACAGAGCTTGAGCATCGCCCCCCTGCCCGTCCCTGCAAGGGGCCAGAGAGCCCCAGCAGCGTGCCTTGGGGGTGGTTGGTGTCTTGTCCTCAGTCTCCGCACCCATGGATCAGGGACAGATGTTAACCCACCCCCTCGGCAGCTGCAGCAGCATCTGCCCACGCTCAACATCTGGAAACTGTGTCTGAGCCCGTGTTCAAACTTCTGTGCCGGGGGACGGGGCTCCTCGGCCTCGCGACCCCCGTGAGCCCAAACCTGTCCTCAGAAAGCCTCGCCAGCACCACAGGACCCCCGGCCACGTGGCAGCACCGGCGGCACCGCGCCAGGGCCGGGCAAGCTGATGCCAAGGGACAGATGGGCTGAGCAGCCCCCCCCAGCTGGAGCCCCTAGTCCAGCATGGAGCCCCCCAACACCACATTCCCTATCCCAAGGCCACGTCATGATGTCTTCTGGGGTCCTGGAGCGTGAAAAAGGGCACAGCCACCCTGCAGTGTCACCTCTCGGTACTGTGGGCAGGGGACCAAGTGCTGAGCCCACCAGCCTGGACTCAACGCTGGATAACTGGGAATGGTTCATATCCCCCTCCACGGCTCCGGCACTGCCAAAGGTCACAGCATCTCTCTGATGGCATTCTGGGAGTGGGGGGTCCGGGGGGTCCCCTGAGGTGACCTTGCACAGGGGTCCCTGGGCTGAGCATGGTACTGGTGGAGCCCTGGTAGTGGGTAAGGGGCTGCTGTGCCCCTGTGAGCCGTGCTGCCCCACCTGTGGGATGTGTCCCCCTGCCTGGGGTCCTGGTCCTGGCTCCTGCCACCGAGGCCACAGCCAAAGTGGGGTTGACACCACTTGGCTGACACCCTGCTGCCCCTACCTCGCTCACCCAGCACTGCCCCAGCCTGCTCCTGTGGCACTGGGGCTTTGAGGGGGCCCCAGCCCCATGGTGAAGCCCCCCACCAAGAGGTGTCGGGGCGGGCGGGGGGCCAGGGAGGCCGCACAGGGCACACGGGCGGCCTCTTGGCTGCAAAGGCTGGGAAAAGGGCAGGCAGTTCCTGCCGGCAGCTCGGATGCCATGGTGATGGGCTGCTGCCGGCATGAATACCCATGAGCCGGGGGGAGCGGGAGGCCACCGAGCTGTGCCCTGAATGCAAAGACCCCGGCACAAAGAGCCGCGGCCACGCGTGGGGCTCCGGCGCGGCGGTGCCAGCAGCAGGTGCCGCACGGCGACGTCCCCGCGCTGCAGCACCTTGGGGTGCGGGGCTGGGCTGGGGGTCAGGGTGGGATGCGGGGTGGGATGCAGGGAGGCCGGGAGCCGTTCCCTTGGCAACGGCCGGTCCCAGTTTCCACCAATCGATGCGGCGGCGCGGGCGCACGGGCCGGGAGGGCGCGTGGCCTACATAAGCCCCGGGCGCGCAGCGTGTGCCGCACCCGGCAGATGCGCCTGCGACGCCATGGCCAGGCTGACGGGCACCCGGCCCGTGGCCACCCGCCGCTGGGGCTGTGCCGCCGCTTTCCTCCTCCTCCTCCTCACCGTGCAAGCCGGTAAGGGTGGCCGTGGCCGGGGGGAGGCGTGGAGGGTCCCCGAGCCGTGGGTACCGCTGCCCTCGCCGGGTGCCGGGGTGCGGCTCAGTGGCTGATGGATGGAGAGCTGAGCGCGTCTCTCTGGCTGCCGTCGGGGTGCCGGGAGGGGATGGAAGTGGCTCCTGGATGTGCTGCGCTTTCGGAGCTGGGTTGTGCTCGCTGGTGCCCGGGGAAGGGCTCGGTGCCGTGGGCAGACAATTCCAGCAGCGTGGGGTACGGGGGGTTTGCTCCCCTTCCCCATCCCCGCTCAGCCGGCCTTAAGCCGGCGCTGGGAAGGGTAATCCGTCGGCAAGACGGGATTTGAGAGGCAAGATGGATTTGAGACAGACGGGGCCAAATTCCTCCTGGGGGAAGGATGCTCTGAGGAGCGGGTGGGAGTGTTGTCAGGAGGGAGAAGAGGAGAGGAAGGAAGGATCCCTGCGCCCACAGAAGCATGGACACCCCTGTTCCACATTCCCAGATCCCTCTCCAGTCCCTGTTGGGATCCCAGCACGGACCTGCAGTGCCACCAGGGCAGCCAGTGTCCCCAGCTCGGGACCCCATCCCTGGGTGTGGGGCAGAGCATGCCTGGCTCCCCGCACCCACGGGCTCTCTGTGCCCCCATGTATCCATCCGGGATGCCAGGGATCAGGGCAATGCCCGGGGCTCGCTCTGCCCACAGCGGGGACGGGATCAGGACGGGCAGACCGGGCTGAGAGCCAGTGCCGCCGGCACCCGGCCATTTCCCAGCACACCCCAGCCTGGGACATGGTGGTCTCAGCCCTTCTGCTGCAGAAAGGCAGTTTTTTGGCTATCAGGGACACAAGTGTCCCCATGTCCTTTGTCCCCCCACACCCCCTTGGCACCAGCACCCCTTTGGCACTGGGGGAGCGGAGGGAGGAGGTGCGCAGCCCCCCAGTAACCCCACCGCACCTCAGTGCCTGGGACCGGGGTGCAGCTCTGGGACGGTCCCATCTCCCTGCAGCCCAAAAAGCCGACTTTAGCGGGGACTCCACGGCAGCCACCATCAACCACTCGCTGACGCTGCTGCAGCGGCTGCAGGAGCTGCTGCAGAACGGCAACGGCAGCGACTCGGTGCTGCGGGTCCGCTCGGCCGCCTCCGACGAGCCCAAGGTGTTCCACACGCACCAGCTGCTGCTGAGCCTCCAGAGCGAGGTCTTCGAGAGCCTCCTGCGCAACCAGAGCGTCGTGACCCTGCACGAACCTCCTGAGACCGCTGCGCTCTTCGAGAAGTTCATCAGGTGCGTGGGGACACCGTGGGATGGGGAGGTCAGGAGGATGCAGCTCTCCTGGGGACCATGGGGAACCCCATGGGATGGGGATGCCCAGAGGGATGCAGCCAAGGGAGGGGGATGTTGCCTTGGGAACCACAGGGACCTCGTGGGATGTACATTTTGGGAGGGATGCAGCCCAGGAGGGAGGATTCTCACGTGGGGACCTGTGGGATGGGCGTACCTGGAGGGATGCAGCCAAAGAAGGTGGATGCTTCACTAGGGACTTCATGGGATGCAGCCTGGGAACCCTGAGGACCCCATGGGGTGGGAATATTCAGAGGGAGGCAGCCCAGGGCAGAGGCTGCTCCCCTGGGAACTGAGCTGCCAGGGATGGGTGTCCCCAGTGTCACCACCCCACGCTCTGCCCCAGGTACCTGTACTGCGGGGGGGTCTCCATCCTGCTGCACCAGGCCATCCCCATGCACCAGCTGGCCAGCAAATACCGGGTCTGGGGGCTGCAGCGTGGCGTGGCCGAATACATGAGGACCCACCTGGCCAGCGAGTCGAGCCAGGGCCACGTGGTGGGCTGGTACCACTACGCCGTGCGCGTCGGGGACGCGGCGCTGCAGGAGAGCTGCCTCCAGTTCCTGGCCTGGAACCTGTCGGCCGTGCTGGGCAGCACCGAGTGGGGCTCGGTGAGCGTGGAGCTGCTGCTGCTGCTGCTGGAGCGCTCCGACCTGGTGCTGCACAGCGAGCTGGAGCTCTACACCGCCGTGGAGGGCTGGCTGAGCCGCCGGCAGCCCGAGGCGCCCGTGGCCGAGCGGGTGCTGCGCGCCATCCGCTACCCCATGATCGCGCCCAGCCAGCTGTTCCGGCTGCAGGCGCAGTCGGCGGTGCTGGCGCGGCACCGCGGCGCGGTGCAGGACCTGCTCTTCCAGGCTTTCCAGTTCCACGCCGCCTCCCCGCTCCACTTTGCCAAGTACTTCGACGTCAACTGCAGCATGTTCCTGCCCCGCAACTACCTCGCGCCCAGCTGGGGCTCCCAGTGGGTCATCACCAACCCCGCGCGGGACGACCGCAGCACCAGCTTCCAGACCCAGCTGGGGCCCAGCAGCCACGACGCCGGCAAGAGGGTGACCTGGAACGTGCTGTTCTCGCCGCGCTGGCTGCCCGTCAGCCTGCGCCCCGTGTATTCGGACTCGGTGGCGGGCGCCATCCAGCCCGTGCGCATCGAGGACGGGCGCCCACGCCTCGTCATCACCCCGGCCATGAGCAGCCCTGACTTCGCTGGTGTCAGCTTCCAGAAGACCGTGCTGGTGGGCGTGCGGCAGCAGGGCCGTGTGCTGGTCAAACACGCCTACAGCTTCCACCAGAGCTCGGACGAGGCGGCCGATTTCCTGGCGCACGCCGACCTGCAGAAACGCACCTCCGAGTACCTCATCGACAACTCCCTGCACCTCCACATCATCATCAAGCCCATCTACCACTCCCTTATCAGGGTGAAGAAGTAACGAGGCGCAGCTGGGTCCTGCCGTGCTGGCCCCAGCCCCGTGGGGGGAACGCTTGGTCCCGTAGGTAGATGGGGGTCCCCTCGCTGGGGGGCTCCAGGACTGTGCCCTGCACTGCCCACCCCTCCCTGAGTGTTCCCCTGCCACGTCCCATCCCCATCGCTGTCCCTGGGGATGGAGGATGCTGGGAGCACCCCAGACCCATGTAGGGGGTGCAGGAGGTGAAATGTGCAGCCCATGGGTACATCACAGACCCCAACGGGTGGGGGGATGGGGACAGGGATAGCCCATCCTTCCCATGAAGCAGCCCTGGGGTCTGTGTGGGCAGCTGGGTCCAGCTCAGGGGCAAACGGAGCTGCCCAGGTTGGGGGTGAGGGGCCCATCAGCCTCCCCAGTGGAGGAGGGGTGGGGGGCACCGTCCCCACTGGCGGTGGCAGCTGCCCCATCCCTGTCCAGGTACCCCCACCCCTTTCCTAATAAAGCAGAAAACGAGCGTGGGACGTGTGGGGCATCTTTGTGGTGGCACCTCTCCCCAGCTCTGCTCCTTTTAATGGAACTCCTGGGAAGGAAAACACCCATCCAGGCACGGATGCATTTCCCTGTGGGGATGTGGGTCCCTGCTTGGGATGGGTTTGGCATGGGGAGAGCCGGCCCTGGCAGGGCTGGCACGGAGGGGCTGCACAGGCACTCAGGAGAGACTCAGACAGGACCCCAGTGCCTGGGGAAGGGGCACACCAGCACCCCCAGGGCTGGGCTGGGGTGGGGCAATGCCCCCTGGACCCCATCCTGGCATCGCTCACCCACGGGTGGGTTCAGCCCTGAGCGGAGCCTGGGGAAGGGTCCTGATGGGTGGGGGGCTCCCCCTCAGCCCACAGGGAGCCACCTGTGTGATGTCCCCATCACTGTGACAGTGCTGCTGGCAGCTCGTTAATGATTAATTAAGGGGGGTGAGGAGTCGGGGTGGCTGCCGGTTCTACCAGCAGGGCTGTGTTTACCCAGCACTGATAACCCAGCCCGGGGGCTGCTCCTGTGGGGACACCGGGCACTCCTGCCGTGAGCGGGCCCAGAAGGGACCAGGGCCCCCCTGCTGCCACCAGCCACCCTGCTGTGCCCTGCTCCATGGGCTGGGGACACTGAGGACACCCTGTGCTGCCGTGGGTGCTCAGCCGTGCTCAGCCACTGGCTTTGAGAGTCCCAGCTCAAGGCAGGGATGTGAGGAGCAGGAGGACGTGACTTTCCCACCCTCTGCTCGACCCTGCTGTGACAAAAGAGGAAATGTGACATGGAAAACACCGGTTTATTCACACCGAAGAAAATCAGGATGCAAAGGCCAGGGAGCAGCTGTGGGGTCAGGGGGCAGTGCAGGGCTCCCCACTTGCCACCCCATGAGGGCAGAGAGCCCAGGAGAGCTGCCTGGCCTGGGGACAGTGGCCTCATCCCTGCAGCAGCTCTGGCATGGAGGGGAAAGGAAGGTGCACCTGGAGCACACTGACCTTGGCATCCTCCTACTCTCCCTCCTGGTTTTCCAACTGTGCAGCTTCCTCACCCTCTTCACTCTGAAAGACAGAGGTTGTCCCTGTCCCCTGCCCTTGGTGGGGTCTCTGCTGTGGTGGCCAGACTGTCCTGTCCCCGTTACCTCTGTGGGGTCATCCTGGCCCCTCCTCCGCCGCTCCGCCTTGATGATGGAGAAGAAATCTTCTTTGGCCTTCTTGAACACCTCCTGGGGATCCTCCTGCTCCTCTGGCTGGGCCCGGGCCCGCTCCTGCTCCCGCACCAGCCGCTCCCGATGTTTGTCCTGCAGGACCTTCTCCCTCCTCGCCTCCCGCTCGAACATCTGGGGGAGATGTGGGGCTGAGGGGCATGGGGGACACAGCAGGGCTGTGGGCAGAGTGTGGGGCTTGGTGGGACCTGGCACATACTGTGGAGGTCAGGGTCTTCTCGTTCTTGCGCATGGTGCAGAGCCCTGGGGAGATCTCCAGGAGGGAGACAATGCCCATCCTGGTGCCGCAGCCAAGGATGCGCCCGTTGTCCTGCGAGCGCACGCTGAGCAGGGGATCGTTGGACACCTGGGGAGAGGTGGGTGGTGACACACAGCCCTGGGGTGATGCGAGGGTCCCAGAGGTGCTGGGCACTCACCTTGAGGCTGAGGGAAGGCTCTTTCTGGTGGAAGAGGAAGTCCCAGATGTCCAGGGTCCCGTCTGACTTGGTGGTGAAGAACACGGCCGGCTTCACGGGGCTCCAGCACCCGTCCAGGAGGTAGGGGGTGTGGTACCTTCCAGCAGAGCCACCCCTCAGCCACACTGGCACTGCCCTGCCTCGGTCACCGGCCCGTCCCAGCACTCAGAGCTGACCAGACCCCGCTGTCACCCTGAGCTGATTTCTGGCTGAGTAAACACACCCCGACACCTACTTGGTCTCCATAATTGATGATGAATCCATGAGCTCCTCTGTCCAGATCCGAGCAGTCCAGTCCCCGACTGACAGGAAGACTTTGGGGAAGAAGGGGTTCCTGGTCACGCTGTAGACGGCCCCGAGGTGGCCGCTGAAGATGTGGGCGATTTTCTCGGGCGGGGTCTTGGAATCGCGGTTGCAGGAGATGATGGTGCCCTGCTCTGTGCCCACCAGGAACTTGGTGGGCTGGGGGTGGGAGCAGGAGGGAGCAGCTGTCAGAAGGTGTGGGGGGCAGCGGGGGTCCTGCTGCGGCCAGAGCCCTGGGACCCACCACCATTGGGGGGTTTAGGGACCGAAATGCCAGCAGGACCCTTTGTTTTTGGAGCACATCAACTCCCAGTTCTTCTGAGGACATCTGGGACCCCTGGGCTGTGCCCACAGGGGTGACCAAGCACTGCCCTGTGCCTGGCTGGGCTCCCCCTCCTACCCGTGGGTGGTGGGCACAGGGACACTCACCATGGTGGGTGCAAAGTCCAGGGCGCTGGCACCCAGAGCGTTCTTCAGCTGATCTTCCTTGGTGATGTCCAAGATCAGCCTCTCGCTGGGCTGTGACATCTTGCGGATGTCCCACCACAGGACCTGTGGGGACAGGGTGTGGCAGGGGCTGTGGGGGCTGCTCCCAGCACAGCTGAAGGTGCTGGCAGTCCTGGAGCCAAGCAGCTGCCCCGTGCCAGCCTGGGGGACCTGGATCTTGTGCTGCTGAGGGGTAGAGCGGGCACAGGAAGCTCTTTCAGGACCCCTCAGGAGCCCCTGGCCCCCTCTCCTGTTCCAGCCCCTCACCTGCCCATCAGTGGAGCCTGAGAAGCACTCGGTGCCCGTTCGGGAGGGCAGCCAGCACACTCCGTACACGGGGTCCCTGTGACTGAACTCCACAGGGGTCATCTCCACGGGCAGCCCCCCTTTCCTGGTATCCCAGTACACTGGGAAGGAAAAGAAAAGCCCTTGTCCAACTCCTTTCCTTGTCCTGTTTCCCCTGCTGTCCAAGCTGGAACAGGGAGCAAACCCCACCTGGTGCTTCCTAGAGATCATCCAGGGTGGTGGGAGAGGTGGGAGCACAGCACCCATCCTGCTCAGGCCCTGGATCCATCCATCCATGTATCCATCCATCCCTCCATGTATCCATCCATGTATCCATGTATCCATCCATGTATCCATGTATCCATGTATCCATCCATCCCTCCATGTATCCATCCCTCCATCCATCCATCCATCCATCCCTCCCTCCCTCCATCCATCCATCC
>VZRV01007631.1:72205-88399 GCA_013398115.1 Falcunculus frontatus
GAGCCAAGATGGTGTCAGCGCAGCCCCCCGCGCATCGCCTCCCCCGCCTCCGCCCCCCGCCCGCCATCGGGTCCCCCCGCGTCCCCTTCCTCCCCCTGGCCCGCCCCGGGACCGCCCGGTGCCGCGAGGCCGCGGATGGCGGCGGATGGCGGCGGATGTCCCCAGGCCCCCTCGGGGTCCCCCCGGCCGCCATCGCTCACCCGCAGCCGCTGCGCACAAACCGGAAATGAGAGCGGCACTTCCGCATCCGGGCCTTTATGTCCTACGGCGCGGGCGGCGGACAAAAAGTTCCCGATCGCGACCGCAGCGGCGGGACCTGCGATGAGTTGGCGGGGGCTCAGCTCTCAGTGCGGGCGGGGAATTTTGGAGGCGGAGGGAATTTTGGGCACCTCCGGCCTCCCAAAGCCAGCCGGGCACGGCCGGGAATAGGGAGCAGGGCTGCCTGGGCGGGCTGCTTGCAGTTTCCTGAGCCTCGAAATCTCTCGGGGGGAGGATCCATCTAAGATTCCATCTCAGCGCAGCTCCGGGGAGCCGCGGGAGATGCTGGGGCTCCATAGCCCGAGCAGGGCTGTAATGGACAGGTTTTGCCACAAGAGAGAGCTTCAATCCCGCAGAAAACCCCAAAGCCGCACAAACCACCCCAAAACTCCGCGCAGAATCCTTGGGGATGGGTGGCGAGGGGCAAGAACCTCCGCCTGTCACTGTCCTGCGCCTCCTCTGTCCCCATTCCCATCCTGCCAAGCCCCAAGTGGGGCTGGGCCGGTTTTTGGGGGTGCTGGGAGGCTCCTAAGGGATGCTGGATGGGGTCGCAATCCCCCCAGTAGCTCCCAGTATCACCCCAAGCCCAGTTACTGGGGTGAAACCCTCAGCTCCCAGCCCAGGGCTCCCACCCAGGAGATGATTTTGGGGTGGGACCCTTCTCCCTCGCCGCCAAACGAGCTTTTTAATTGTTTGATTTACTTATCTCCTCTCTCTGATGGGCTGATCTACTCCGCTGCCTTTTAATTGCTCCCAAACTTGAGCGGTTTTTCATGTTTTAAGGAATGCTGAATGGTGTAATTAAACCCCTGGCAGCGTAAATCAGCGGCGCGGGAGGACGACAGCCCCGAATTAAAGCTTTTGGCATAACAATAAAACTAAACTGGCATGAAAAGTGCCCGTTTTGGCACCAGCGCTGAATGCTGATGCCGAGGGGAGCTGAGGCACCGTCCGGGCACCCCAAAACCCCCGGGGTTTTTGTGGGATCGTGGAATGATTCGGGTTGGGAGGGACCTCAAGGCTCACCTTGTTCTATTCCCTGCCACATCCCTGGAAGTGTCCAAGGTTGGACGGGGTTTGGAGCAGCCTGGGATAGTGAAAGGTGCCCCTGCCCATGGCAGGGTGTGGAATGGGATGAGTCTTGAGGTCTCTTCCCATCCAAACCATGCCGTGATTCCAGGACTCTGTGATCCCTTCATTTACATCATTAATGAAGATTTGAAATAACACTGGTCCCAGTAAGGACCCTGAGGGTCACCACTGGTCCCAGTAAGGACCCTGAGGGTCACCACTGGTCCCTGGTGTCCATCAGGCTTCTGAGCCATCGGCCACGACCCTCTGGATGTGACATTCCAACCGATTCCTTATCCATCCACATCCCATGGAATCCATTTGCCTCCCAAAGCACGGCTTGGCCTCACCCTGGGAGCAGGGGAAGGGGCTGGGTGTGGGTCAGGGGGTGCCTGTGCCCCCTCCCCTGCACCCCCTGGAGCAGCGCCATTCCCACCCTTCCCAGGGAATGGAATCACTTTTCGTTTATTAATAATATTTAAAGCCGAGTGGGCGCCTAAATCAACAAAAATAATTCATGAGAGTCATTAGCTCCTCAAAGTCGGGCTCTTTTTACGACCGACTTTAAATTAAAAAAAAGAAAATTAAAAAAAAAAAAAGAAAAAGAAAAAAATCCCAACCCCAAACCCCACCACGTTGGGAATCCGCAGCTTTTCCAAGACATCAAATGCGTTTCCTGCCGCCTCCCCCCGGCCCGGCTCCGCCGCCGGAGGAAATTCAATTAACGGCCTTAATTCACCCTTCGACTGCCAGTTTTAGATTAAAAAATCCTTCGGATTCTGCTCGGGAAGCGCCGTGAAAGGATCGAGGGGGGTTTAACCTCGTGGTTTGGGGGTGCTGCGAAGCCCCTTGGTGTGGGGTTTGGTGGGAAGGTCACTGAGGACCCTCCCCCTTCCTCCTCCTCCTCTTCCTCCTCCTCCTCCTCCTCCTCCAGCAGCTCCAAAGGCTCCGGGAGCTGGGAGTCCATGGAGTCACATGGAGGAAAAACGAGATTCCAAATCCACCCCAGCACATCCCACCTTCCCAGCACCTGCGGGTGCTGCCTGTGCCCTCGGGGACCTTGGGGACCTTGGGGACCTGGTGCCACAGGTCCGGCTCCGTCCCCCAGAGCCCTTGGGAACCGTGTGGACACCGTGCCACAGGTCCGGATCTGTCCCTTAGAGCCCTTGGGGACCCGGTGCGACCCCGGCAGCCCCCCCGAGGGGAGGGAGGTGCCTCAGGGTGTCCCCCGGCGCGGTGGCAGCCGGTGACAAGATGATATCGCCTTATCGGTGTCGGCAGCGCCGGGGGCTGCGGGGCGGCGGTGGGGGGCAGGGAATGATCATTAGAAAATAGAAGAAAAAGCCAACGGGATGGTTTTTTTGTCATTTTCTGCTCCATCCCTGGATCCCGGCGCGGAGAGAGCCGGAGGCTGGAGGGGGAGGAAGTTCCAGCACCCGAGGGCTGCTGTGGGTCAATTTTCCATAATTAGCCTGTCCTTAATGGGGCTGCAAACGAAGGGGAGCCTCGACAGGGCTTTGGGGCTGGGGTGGCACCGGTGGGACGGGGAGGGGGGTCCCTGGGGCAGCTGCTGGTGTCCCCCCTCCCCACCCAGCGAGGTCACACAGAGAACCAGGGAGCAGGGAAAGCAGGGAAAGGCCAGGCTGGATGTGGCTTGGAGCAACGTGGTCTCCTGGAAGCTGTCCCTGCCCACGGCAAGGGGTGGAACTGGATGAGCTTTAGGGTCTTTCCAACCCAAACCATTCCATGATTCTATGGCTACTCTCAGTTTCGGGGCCCCACAGCAGGCTGGAGTATGGGAGGTGTCCCTGTCCTCGGGAACAGGGACATCCCACGGCTGCTGAGCCCCAGTTTGGGCTGAGAGGTGCCAGGTGGGGACACGAGGGGCTGAGACACACGGCTGGGATGTGGCAGATGGAGCCGTGCATCCCGGTGCCTGACAGAATTCCAGGATCATTCAGGTTGGAAAAGACCTCCAAGACCGAGTCCAAGCTGTGCCCGACGCCCACCTTGTCCCCAGCCCAGAGCTCTGAGTGCCACCTCCAGCCCTTCCCTGGACACCTCCAGGGATGGGGCCTCCAAACCTCCCTGGGCAGCCCCTGCCAAGGCCTGGGCGCCCTTTCCAGGAAGGAATTCCTCCTGAATTCTTCCGTGTGCTCCGGCTGTGCACAGGGAGTGTCCCCACACCACTCCCAGTGTCACCATGCAGCCACTGGTTTGTTCTTCCAGCCCCTGTGTCCCTCAGAACAGTGACTGTGCCAGGAGAGGGAGGTGGGAGCTGGCAGAGGGAACAGGAGACACGACAGGACACGTTCACTGGAGATTCCCCGTTGAGGGCACAAACTGCAGCAGGAATTGATTTCTCCCCCAGTTTACCAGAATTTCTCCCCCCAGTGCAGAGCAGAAAGGTGGATTGGCCTCTCTGCCGTGTGCTGGCAGCATTTATCATTACCAGGGACAGGAATCTCTCCCCAGCCTCTCCCGATTTCCTTCTTTTTTCCCTTTTCACTCCCATTTTCCTCCTTGCTCCGAGCTCCACGCGGGGCCCTGGCAGCGCAGCCAGGAGCCGATCAATCCGCTCCTAACGCAGCTCCCCCGGCCTCATCCATCAGCACGGAGCATCCAGAGCTTCACGGGCAATTTGGGGCCCAAACCAGCCCATTTGGAGGCTCCATCGTATTTCCTCCGTCTCTTCCCCTTTTGTTCTGTGTTTGTGGAGGACAAAGGCAGGCGCAGGGGGGAACAGGCAGCGCAGGCAGAGCTGAATCCCAAGAAACAAAGCGCCTGTTTTCATGGAAATGCCCTGGAAAGGAGGCAGCAAATTTGGGGAGGGGGGAGCACAGGGCTGGGGAAAGATCCTGGGGGGAGTTGAGTTCAGCGTTGGCATCGCCGTGTGGTCGGAGCAGGGAAAAGAAGGAAAACCGGGCTGGAAGTTTTCCCACAGGCATCGGGCACTGTTTGGAGCTCTGGAATACAGATATATTTTTTAATTAGGGATGGGTTGGGCCGGATCCTGCCCGGGCAGAGCATCCAGGAGGGAGCCAGGAGCAGCATCCGGATGGGGAGCGGCTCCTGCTTTGCCTCTGGGTGTTTTGGGGGGCTGGGAGACGCTGGAGCTGGGGGGGTGACACTCCAATGTCACCCCTTCTCCCTCTCAAAGGGGACATGCCCTGGCTGGTGGCACAGGCCGAGGTGTGAGGTGTGGTGTCCTGTCCCCATGTGTCCCTCACGTGTCCCCCCGATGTCCCCAAACCCACAGGGAGTCACCAGTAGTGACCCAGCGATGACACCTGACACATCCAGGACCTGATGGGATGCAGGGAGACCCCCACCCATGGGTGGGCAGCCCCAGGGGGCTCAGCCCAGGGCTCCGGTGGGTGCTGGCACCACGGGACACAGAGCGGGCAGTGTGTGGCACCGATGGGTGACATCCGCGGTGGCACCACCGGGTGAGGACAGAGCAGCTCCCTGTCACCCCTCTGGGCTCCAGCCGAATTTGGTGTCATCCTGCAGAGGAAGATTATGGTAATTTCCCCCCCCCTTACGCATAATTTTCCGACCGGGCTGCAGCGGCGGCTGTGGGAGAGGCTGGGTGATGGGAATGTCATCTGCGATTCCATTATCTCCTCCTGCCTCCCCGCTTTCTTTTTCCTTGTGAAACCTTCATCAAAATCTGTCGATCTAATTAGGACAATTACAGCGTGAGGACAGCTGAAACCCGCCCAGAGCCGCAGCGGCGAGAGAGGGGACCAGGGTTTGGGAGGGTTTTGAGGGTTTTTTTTGGGATTACTTTGGCTCTGCGGGGAGATGGATGGGATCGGGGTGTCCCAGCCCCACGTGCTGCTTCCCGGCGTTGGTTTTGGGGTGCACGGCCCCAAAAAGGATGGAAGCGACCTCAGAGGTGTCCTCATGGCTGTGTCACCGTCGGTCCTGCCAGGGGACATGGAGGCTGCACGTGCTGGTGACACCTCTGTGTCCCACCTCTCTGGCTATCACGAGCTGGAGGGGTCTCAGCACCTCGCTAGGGGCAGCTGCCACCCCTGCCCGTGGCACACGGTTGTCCCCCATCCCCGGGGGTCCCGGTGGTGCCGCTCGGCGAGGGGGCCCCGTGCGCTGCAGCTCCCGGCTCCTCATTGGTATTCCACGGCCGCGCCGCGGCAGCTGGCTGGATGGGAGCGGGGTGACAGCGGTGACAGGTAACGCCAGCCACGGCGACGGCGGCAGCCGGCGGGTTGGCAGCCAGGCCACAGCTCCGCTGGGGTCCAGATCTGTGTCTCCATGCCGGGATATGCCACGCGGGAGGATCGGGAGTGCCCCTGGGGTGATGCTCAGGGTGGGTGGGAGCTGCTCCAGGGGGTGCGGTGGTGCCCACCCCGGGGTGCTGGGGATGCTCTGTCAGCTGTGGGGAGGGCGGCAGCGAGGACAGAGCTCCACCGGGACCAGATCCAAGTCCCCACAGTGGAATAAGCAGTGGGAGGATGGGGAGAGCGCCGGGGGTGGATGTCCCAGGATCCAGGGCTCTGAGCTCTGCCGTGGGCGCAGCAATGTCACCCCGGGGATGCTCCGCCAGCCACGGGGACGGCGGCAGCGAAGGCACAGCTCCACCGGGATCCAGATCCGTGTCCCCGCGCTGGGATGTGCCATTGGAGGGCAGGGACATCCCCCGGGGATGCTCCAGGCCCCTGAGCTCCGCTGTGGGTGCAGCGATGCTCACCCCGGGGCGCTGGGGATGCTCCGAGCAGGGAGCTGGGGAGCAGCCCCCCGGTGCCACGCCAACACGGGGACAAAAAGCCAGGCGGGGACATTCTGTGACCCTGCACCCATCCCGGGGGGGCGGAGGGGGAGGGACACGGCGGGCAGAGCCGGCTGCACGGGCAATTAAGGGAAGTGCCAATTGTCAGCGCCGGTG
This sequence comes from Falcunculus frontatus, assembly GCA_013398115.1. NCBI lineage: Eukaryota > Metazoa > Chordata > Aves > Passeriformes > Falcunculus > Falcunculus frontatus. The sequence goes on from VZRV01007631.1 coordinate 78,444, forward strand.
ATTAACGCTGCTCCAAATCCGCATGAATATTAACGGCCGACACGGCCCAGGCTCCCGCGCCATGAATTCTGGATGAATCTTAAGATAAATCGTTTGGATAACTTAGCGGCAGCTGTACTCCCTCGCCACCCACTGCCTCCCAAAATCAGCTCACGTCAGGCGAGAGGAGCCAGCGCGGACCAGGAATCGCCGCCGGGAATCGCTGCTCGGGGCTGGAGGGTTGGGATAGCAGCAGGGGAGCACGGGGTGTCCAGGGCTCCCCAGAGGCGAAGGCAAAGGTTCCGAGGCTCTGGCGCGTTCCCAGGAGCTGGTGACAAATCCTGCCACTCGCCACACTCGTGTTGTCTTCGCAGGGAGATATTTGCTTTGCCTCGGGGGCTCCTTCCCGGAGGGGTGGCATTTGTCACCGGCGTTATGGATGCAGCGCTTCCCCTCTCCCGACACCACATTCCCATTAGCAGGAGCGCATCCCGCTCCTCCAGCCGTGCCTGGAGCACACTCGGGCACAGGTGCAGAGATCCATCTTCCCGGCGGGGACCTGCCACGGCCCCGGCCCCGCGGCCCCGGTTCCCATTGGCATTCAGCAGCCGCCGTTCCCGCCGCGTGCTCCCGGTCCAAATGCGGCGGAGCCGCCGCCGCGTCCTCGGGGGCCGGGGCCTTGATTGCATCCTTGTGCTTCCATAAATCAGCCCGGGCAGCCTGGCAGCGCGAGGGGGGAATGGCAATGTCACAGGCAGGGGACGAGCACCGCTGTGTCACTGGGATGGGATGCAGGGGCCACTCTGTCACTGGGATGGGATAGGGTGGGATGGGATCCATGGAATGGGACAGGATGGGATGGGATCAGTGGGATGGGATGGGATAGGGTGGGATGGGATCCATGGAATGGGGTGGGATGGGATCGGTGGCATTGGATGGGATAGGATGGGATGGGATCCATGGAATGGGGTGGGATGGGATCCATGGAATGGGACGGGATGGGATAGGATGGGATCCATGGAATGAGATGGGATGGGATGCGATGCAGAGACCAGGATCACCCTGTCACTGGGATGGGATGGAATGGGATGGGATGGGATCCATGGAATGAGACGGGATGGGATGGGATGGGATGCAGGGACCAGGATCACTCTGTCACTGGGATGGGATGGGATGGGATGGGATGCAGGGACCAGGATCACCCTGTCGCTGGGATGGGATGGGATGGGATGGGATGCAGGGACCAGGATCACCCTGTCGCTGGGATGGTATTCATGCTGGCATGCCAGGAGCTTTCCCAGGAAGAGAACAGCTTCTCCCCTCCAGCACCTGCACCCTGGGGCACCTTTGTGTCCTGTGGTGCCTGGGGGTGGTGATGGAGCTGGGACCTGCCCTGGTGCCCTCTGGATCTCCAGGTTTGGACAGCCCCAAAAGGTTTCCCTTGGGAGGGATCTGCTGCCTCGTCCTCTTCCTCCTCCTCATCCCTCCCAGAATCTGTCACGGCCCCTGGGTGACCTGCCGTGGCACCGTGCCCATGGAAAGCTGCAAACCCGACCCTCAGCTGCCAAAACACAGTCAGAAAAATCAGGAAATCAGGTGCAAATGGCAAGAGGAGATTAACGGGAGAGGAGCGATTGAATCAGGGGCCATTAACAGATTAAATCATTACACTGAATCAGATCAGCGCACAAATAATATGAATAATAAACGTGGCTCAGGGGCAGCAGCTCCTGCTTCCAATTTATCTCAACCAGAAGGCAAGGGCTGGTGACTGCACCACCCACGTGGTCCAGGGACAGAGGACACATGGAAGAGCTCTGGGGTTGGGGACAATGGCACCAGACGTGCCAGTGTGACCCTGCCCCTCTCTGTGGGTCCCTTTTGGGGTCCAGGCTCACCCCACCAGCATCCTGCTCACCCCAACGAGGTCTTGCAGCCTCCACAGCACCAGCAGCCCTGCAGGGACCTCCCTGAGCCACTCTCCTCATCCAGCCTTTCCTTCTCCTCCAAATCTCCTTCCTGGTTGTATTTCCTCCCCTGCACGGGATCCCCTCTGGAGAAGGGGAGCAGCCACGTCCCTGCTCTGCTCCAAAAGATTCAAAGGCAGTGGAGACACATCAATAAAAGGCTCCAAACAAAGGGAAAATGTGTTTTCTCCCCAAGTTCGTTTCATTCCTGTCACCAAAACCCCCAAGAAATGGGAAACAAAGCCTGAGCAGCCTCTGCTTGGGCACAGGGAGGGGGTCGAGTCCTGCCTCGGCTGCCACAGGGTTAATTCGCATCGCAGCACCGTCACATTTATTCTACTGGTGAATCCTTTCTTCCCTAAATTCCTGCTTGCCCAGGAAGGCTGGAGAAAGTCTGAGCTGCTGCGACAACACCTGGGAACAAGTATTATTATGTGGTGTGACAAGGTTTGATGAATTCCTGTGTGCCTGGGGGAAGGGACTAAGTAGGTGAATGAAGTGCGAATATTCTCCGTGACAATCAATACCCTCGATTGAGCCGTCTCTGCAGATGTGACATTTGGATTTCACTTCCTTGGACGGACTAACTGGATTTATGTCCTCGGAAAGCGGAAACAGCAGGGAGCGAAGGGCTGGAAGCGGCTGGCACGGCGTGGGCACAGGGCTGGGGTGGGATGATGGGTTTGGGATGGTGGGTTGGGGTCACTGGCTGGGGTTACGGTATGGGGGTGATGTGTTTGGGATGGTAGGTGCGGGGTGAAAGGTTGGGGTCATGGTTGGCAATATGGAACTGGGATGATGGGTTGGGATGAAGAATTGGGGTCATGGGTCGGGGTTACGGAATGGGGGTGATGGGATGAAGGGTTGGGGTGATTTGCTTGGGTTGTAGGACTGGGGTTTGGGTCATGGGTTGGAGTGATGGAGCTGGAGTGATGGATCTGGGGTGCCGTGCTGGGGTGGTGGGGATTTGGGAATGCTGGGTTGGGATAATGGTTTGGGGTGATGGTTTGGGATGAATGATTGGGGTCATGCGTTAGGGTGATGGAGTGACGGATCTGGGGTGCTGTGCTGGGATGGTGAGGATTTGGGAGCACTGGGTTGGGATAATGGTTTGGGGTGATGGTTTGGGATCAATGATTGGGGTCATGCATTAGGGTGATGGAGCTGGAGTGACGGATCTGGGGTGCTGTGCTGGGATGGTGAGGATTTGGGAGCACTGGGTTGGGATAATGGTTTGGGGTGATGGTTTGGGATGAATGATTGGGGTCATGCATTAGGGTGATGGAGCTGGAGTGACGGATCTGGGGTGCTGTGTTGGGATGGTGGGGATTTGGGAATGCTGGGTTGGGATAATGGTTTGGGGTGATGGTTTGGGATGAATGATTGGGGTCATGCATTAGGGTGATGGAGCTGGAGTGACGGATCTGGGGTGCTGTGTTGGGGTAGTGGGGATTTGGGAGCGATGGGTTGGGATAACGGTTTGGGGTGATGGTTTGGGGGATGGAGCTGATGCCACAGTCCTTGCAGGAAGCTCTTTTCCAGGGTGAGGGGATGCCTGGGCCACATTCTGGAATTGCATCAGGTAAAAGGAAAGAGGAAACCGGAGTGGGGACATCCCCACATCCACAACCTGCCGTGGTGGGAGCCATTTCCCATCAGATCCCACCCTCCCATCCCCACAGACCCCCCCAGCCACCATCCCAGGAGCCCTGGCTGTCATTCCCTCAGTGCCACCCTTCTGGGACCCACAGCCCCTCGCTCCGGGTGCCACCACACCCCCGTCACCCGCCGCGGCTCCCGGATTCCCGTCACATCCCGCAGCCCCGGAGCTGCTGCCTCATGCCCGGCACGGCCATTTGTTTGTGCTGGTTTCAGGCAGACTGATGGTTTTAATGGCACATAATCATTTTTCAGGAGTCATTTGATGCCACTAATCATGGCTGTGATCCGGCATGCCGGGATGTGTAATGACAACGCTGAACAGGAAAAATGGCACTCGGATCCTCCGCTCTTCCCGCTCTAATCTATATTTTACCACATCTTTCTACCTAATGATACTTATAACTGTTAATAAATGACTACTTAGGCACTTTCTTTCTTTCTTTCTTTTTTTTTTTTTTTTTTTTTTTTTTTTTTTTGTGGCAGTGGGCGATGAAATAATTCTGGATTAAAATAACAGAATGGGAAAGGGAAGTGGGAGGTCAAGTGTTTGCCTGGTCGTTGGAAGGAGCTCACATGGTGGGAAGTTCGGGGAGGCTTTTGCTGCTCAGAACTTTATGGCCTCTGGGTTAAAATAACAACTGCTAAAAAAGAAAAAAAAAAAAAAGGTAAAATAAACCATTTTAAAATGAAATTTCCTTGCTGCAGGAAGAGGATTCTCCTGGCCAGGTGCCCAATGTCTTCAGGATGAATTATTGCACTGTTCCTCACACTCCAACTCATTTCATAGCAAAATCAAAGAAAATCTGGCAATTTTGGTTTTTTTAAAATATAATTTTCTTAATATGTTTTCTTCCCTGAGCTGCTAAAAGCCAGGGATCACAGACAGGGAATGAACTCGGATGGAGCACTGAGAGTGCCCTTCCCTTCCCTCCCCTTCCCTTCCCATCCTGGGTCCCTCCAAGGATATAAATCTTCAAGTCTTCTCTTTTTTATTCCCCTTATTTTTTTTTCCTTTTTTCGCTCTGTTTCTCCCCGTCCTTTCCCTCTTTTTTTCCCCTTCCTTCTCCTCTTTTTTCCCCCTCCTCTTCCTCTTTTTTCCCTTCCTCCCTGCTCAGAAGCAGCAAATCATTTTGATGGTGGCAGGAGCGAGGTCCTTCACCACTACATGGAGTCACCTGGTCCCCTCTATCCATCATCCTTAATTAATTAGAACGTAATTACTCATGGATTCCTCCCTCATTATTCACAGCCCCCAATACTCAGGATAAGGATTCACTGGGATAAGTTTTCCCTGGGATGAGGATTCCTCTGCTGGAGCAGGATGCTCAGGGAGATCTCAGGCAAAGCTCAGCCTTGGGGTGCATCGTCCTGCTGGTCCCAGATCTCTGCTGGCACAGGTTGGATGGGACTTGGAGCAACCTGGGATAGTGGAAGGTGTCCCTACCCATGGCAGGGGGTGGAATGGGATGAGCTTTAAGGTCCCTCCCAACCCCAAACCATTCCATGATTCCAGGATTCCATGATCACTCATCTTGCTCCATCAGCAGAGGCAGCGTCCGGGTGAGGGGACAACCCATGGGATTCCCTGGATCTGACCTGGAGCTCATTCCCAGCCCTTCTCCCTCTGCTCCTGCCCTGTCTCTGCCCTCAGAGCTCCCTGGGGGTTTTTCCTTCTGTAAAGGAACAGAGCAAAGTGCTCCTGCTCCTCTGTCCCTCTCCCTGGCGCTTGGATTATCCCATCAATCACAGAGCAGAGCCGGAGGTGGCAGGAGCCAGGCAGGCTCGGAGGGGGAGAGGAGGGATCCTTGGTGGTGCAGGAGAGATGGATCCAACCTCAGCATCCTGCTTGGACTGGGAAAACCTCCCCGAAACCTCCCAGGGGATGGGGCATTCCAGCCCGGATCCCTGCTGGCCTCAGGGCCGGGCTCAGGTGGCACATCCCAACATCCCAGTGGCACTGCCAGGGGCTCTCCCAAAACACACGGCTCTCACCCAGGGTGGCTGTCCCATAGCTGAGAAATCCCCTTTGGTTTTCCCTCTTTTTCCTCCCTTAGAGGCAATTTGGCCATGCAAAGTTGTCCCAGGTCCCTGCACATCCCAGAACCCCCCCAGGCCAAGCCCTGGAGCATCCCAGGATCATCCCAGGATTGTCCCTGGATTGTCCCTGGAGCTGGGCACCTGCAGCTGGCCCAGCCCTGCCGCGTCCCGGCTGTCAGCTCAGGAATATCCCGATGGATCCGGGGGGGATGGTGCTGTTTGGCCACCTCAGAGCCCGGCTGGGCTCTCGGCCATGGAGTGGCATCCATCGCCCTCGCCATCTGCTCCACGCCGCAAACATGTGGGGACAAAGAGAGTGTCACTTGTGCTCATCCTCCAGGATGGTGGCAACTGCTTTAATGTCCCTTGAAGAGCTGGCATGTGACTCTGTGTGCCCCTGTACCCCGTCTTTCCCCTGTGCCCTCTGGGGACGTGTCACTGTCCCCACCGCTGGCAGCATCGTGGCTCTGCTGGAAAACATCTTTCCTATTATTTAAAATGTAGGCACAGAATATTTTCAGCTCTTTTGTGGGGTTTTTTTGGGTGTTATTTTTGAAAAAACTGTTTGTAGCAGGTTTCCCTCCCCTGGGAAGGTGGCAAGAGCTGTCCCCACCAGGGGGATGGGGACAGGGACGTGTAGGACCCATCAGCGACTGGAGGCGAGGAGGTTGGAGGGTGACAGTAACTCCAGCCCTAATAAATCGTGGTGACACCATTACACAGGGCCACGTCACATCTCAGCAGCCACCTAATTAAAAACTGGAATAAAACAGGGCAAGAAAATAACTTAATTTGGGTGTCTCTGCCTTGCTCACCTGGGGACAGCTCTCTGTGGGGGGAGGGTTTGTTTGATCCTAATTAGGCTCGGGTTTGGAACAGGGATGGGGACAGGTCACTGTCCTGGTGATCTGGGACACTGTGACCCCGCAGAGGGAGCTGTTGGCCCCACGGGTATTGTTTTCCACTCATTCTTTTATTTTTAATCCAACCTTCAAACTGAACCTAAAGCAGCTGTTTATGGCCCTGCCAGGACCTTGGGGTGTCACCAGCAGGGATGAACAGGCAGAGCTGGCACAGGGCTTGGGGACATCATGGCACAGGGACTGGCACTGTAGCACAGGGCTTGGGGCATCTTGAGCTTGGGGACATTGTGGCACAGGACTCAGGGACTTCATGGGACAGGACTTGGATTAAAACACAAATTCCTGCCTGGCTTTGCTGGTTCTCCTCCCAACTTGTTCTACAGTTTCCCAGTGAGAGGAAAAATTTCCATAATGGGCCCCTGGGGAACGGCTGGAAAAGGAGCCCAAACATCCCTGACCAGCCCCGTCTGCCACAATTATCTCCCACTTTTCTTCTCCCAAGGAAAATGAAACCGTCAATGGGATCAGGGAGCGATGGTGCCTTCCCCCTCCCTGGATCTCCCCGTGTCACCCCGGTAATTTTCCCTAATTGCCCAGGAAGTGGAGGGGGAAGGCACCTGGGCTACCTCAAAGGGAATGTGGGATGTGTCTCTGGAGGGGCAGGGAAGGGAGATGGGAAGCGCCTGCCTCTCTCCAGTGAGGAGAGCACAAACCCTTTCATGTGGCGCTGTGGAAAGGGAATTAAAGTCTCCTGGATTATTCCAGGGAGACCCTCCAGCCCTGCCCTTCTGATCCCTGTTTTGTGATAAAAGCTTTGGGGCGGCTTTGGAGGGGAGAATTCCAGAGATATGGGCACAGCCTCCCGCTGCTGGCTGCTGCTTCTGCCGATGGACGGATGGGGAATTCCTGGCATGTGCCCGGTTGTCCCAGCATCTCCTGGCATGACACAGCATTTCCCAGCATCTCCTGGAACATCCCAGCACATCCCAGCATCTCTGGGCATCTCCTGGCACATCCCAGCTTCTCCCAGCGTGTGCCAGGGTGATTCCCACATCCCAGCTTCTCCCAGCGTGTCCCAGGGTGATTCCCACATCCCAGCTTCTCCCAGTGTGTCCCAGGATGATTCCCACATCCCAACGCTGCCTGGGCAGGTCCCAGAGCTGCCCCAGACCTCCCTTTCCAATGGTTTAGGCTCGGGGTGCAGGGAATGTGGCTCCTTTCAGGATGGCACTGGCAGCATTCCAAGCACTCGGTGCCACCCTCAGCCCCACGCAGCCACGGCTGCTGAGCCCAAGCAGCAGCTCCAGAAAATCTCCAGGAATTGTCCTCAGAGTTGGGTGATTTTCCGCTGGTTTGGAGCAGAGCCATGAGCCTGGGATCGGAGGCGCTCGAACGAGTGATTTTCCGTGCAGATCATTCCCTAATTAAACCACATCCCGAGTGGCTGCGTGCGAGCTGGGAGCGCCGGGAAGGCGACAGCTCCCGGGGATATGGGATGTGCCCCCGCCAGCCCCGCGCTGGCCCCTGCCAAGCCTGGAGCTCATCCAGTCTCTCTGATGGAAAACCGGAGTCTGTGCCTGTATGAGGAAGAGGCAGGGATGAAGCAGAGCCAGCCCTGACCCTTCCACAGCTGGAAAATCCTCTCGAGTTTCCATCTTTCCCATTAAAACCAGTCACTTCCTGCAGGAGCATCACCGGCTGCTCGGGGCAGTGGGGATCCACCCTGGAAATGGGTGGATGCTCAGGAAGAGGGATGAGTCCATCCAAGCACCCACAGGGTGGAGGATGGACTTTATTAGCCCTGCTCCTTCCTGGGAGGTGAAGCTGTGGCTGCCAGCCCCAGGTGTCCCCATCCCCGTCCCCTGTCCCACCCCAAAGTCCTTGGAACTTCAGACCCCCCCAGGAGTCTCCCACTCCCACCCACCCCTTCCCAGGAGGCCATGACATGACCTCAGTGGTGCAGGGACACATCCCTACTGGAGATGCCACCTGGCCACCGGATTTCTCCATTGTGATGTCCCCACGGGGTGGGGACGGGGGTCAGGTGAGGGACACGGCGTCTCTGGGCTCATGGAGCATCATCCGCAGCCACCGGCGCGGAGCCGGGCGCACGGAGGAAGGGGCTGCACGGGAGGAATATTTTTAGCTTTCTCATTAACCGAGTCCTTTCAAATTAGCCTTCCATTAACCTCAAAGCGCAATGAAAGCGCTGCAAAGCGAGCGTGGGATTTTTTTCCCCTTCCCTTTCAGGGCTTAAGGCTCCTGCGGAATATCAAGGTTTTCCTGATTAGCGTCACATCTGCCTTGAAGCTCTGATGAAGGGAAGTTGTGTCAGGGGCAACTTTTGGGAAGAGCTGGGCCTGTGGCAGTGGGGTTGAGGCAGCTCCTGCGGTGTGGGACCCTCTGCCCGGCCCTTCCAGCGAGGATCCATTGGGATCCTCCAGGAATTGGCACCTCCACACCCACCCTGGAGGTGCCTGAGGTCGGGGAGATCCATTAAACAATGGAAAATCATCACAACGGGGGCTTGAAGCTGCCCAGGTTCTTCAGCGTTGGCACCGGCTCTTCCCATCCCCACACTGGGATTATCCCTGGCTTTTGGGGGTGCGTGTGGCTGGTTTGGGGCTGAACATTCATCTGGGTACTGGAAGGCTGGGAGAGCTGCTTTGACACCCCTCTGGCTCCATTTTTGATGTGTTCTTGGGTGGGATGGGATGGAGATGAGGGGAGGGAGATGGAGGAGGGAGGGCAGTGGAGGGATAGAGATAGAATGAGGATGAAGATGAAGAAGGGATAGAAATGGAAGGAGGATGACGATGAAGAGATGTTGGAGATGGAGATGGTGGAGATGTGGATGGAGGAAGGAAGGAGGCAGAGGAGGGATGGAGCAGAGCCAGGGACAGGATCGGTTCCAGGTGCAGCAGCTCCTGGTCCTGTTCCCTGCCACGTGTGGGGCTGCTCCGAGCTCAGGGGACCCTCCCCAGCTCTGAGCCCACCTCCGGAGCCAGACCGGGAACCCACGGCACTGGGATGCTCCTGCCCAGCCCCTTGGGATCCCCCAAATCCTTGCTGTCCCCCTCACACCGGGATCCAGCACATCCTGAGCCGCCTCCGACGAGAGGCCGCGTGTGCAGCACTCACACACCCAGGGCTGATTTCCATTAAGTGGAAAGCAGAAATAACGGGAACATCAAAGGGAAATTGGAAAGACAGAGGAAAAAAAAAAAAGAAAAAAACAAACCGGGGAGGAGGAACGGGAGACGGAGGAGAAGAAAGGGAAGGAGCTGCTCCGCGCCGGCGCCTGTCCTGCAAATTGGAAGAGCTGCTCGGAGGTGTCCACAGGCGACCCTGCCAAATCAATTGATTTCATCTCTGGGCACAGAGGCCTTTTTTTATTTCACACCAATTTTCACGGGCAGCGTCGGATAAAAATGGCAGAGACGCCGGG
>VZRV01007631.1:88425-114146 GCA_013398115.1 Falcunculus frontatus
GCCGCCGGGGAGGGGGGGGGGGGGGGGGGGAAAGGGGGGGACAGGAGGGACCGGCTGGTGACAAAAAGAGGATGAGGGGAGCGAAATTCTGCTGCCAGGACGTGCCTGGGGATGGTCCCCTGCTGTCCCCCGCTGCCCACCACGTCTCCAGTACTTCCCCACCTCCCCCTGGGGAGCCAGCGCTGGGCATTCGCATCCCCCTCCCCACCTGGGACACGGGAATGAGGGCGAGCCCCTGAATCCCGGCAGTTTTCCCGAGGTGTGGTGGGAGCATCCCTGTTCCTCTCTCTCCTGCACGCAGCCGGAGACTCAGGCAGAGAAAAATACCCGCTGACATCAAGGTTATGTAGTCCTGGGCTGACAAGATGGATTACCTCCCGCAATCCATCATTTCCCTGGCTCCTATTGCAGTTTTCCTTTTGCTCTTTCTCTTCCCCCTTTTTGCTTTCCTCTCCCTTCTTTTTTTTTATGAGCAGAAAACGTTTTTAGCAACCGTAATAGCCACGGCTGGAGGCAGGAATGGGAATCCATCATTTATTTGGCGGGGTTGGATAATAAGTAAGCTCAGGCCTAAATCCCATGACCTTGAGAATTAAATAATAACAATAATAACACTAATGAAATCCCACGGAACTTCCCACTCACAGCAGCCCCTCTCCCGCCTTGGCAGGTGGAAAAGGGCTGGGATTATTTTTCCAGTAATGAGGGTTGTGAGAGCTCCCATGGAAACGCTGCGGATGAAGGGATGGGGGCTTTGTCCTCCCTCCCTCCCGCTGCCCTTCCCCGGCCCCCTCGGGTGGCACTGCCAGCAGCGGGAAGGCTCCGGGCTGTGGGAATGGGGGCAGTGAGACATTTCCCTCTGGAAGTGCTTCATTTGGACATTTCCCAAGGAAAAAATTCCCGGCTCCTTGTCGCACATTGGCGTTTTGCTTTGAAATCCAGGATCTCCAACCTGTGACAAAAACCCGGAGACCGGGAGTCAAAACATTTCCCCTGCCTTGCCACCCCTCCCTTCCACTGCGGCTGCACCCCCCAATTCCCCTTTTCCTCCCCTCTCCCCAGGGATTGGGGTCCCAGATCCCCAGGAACTCGTGGATCCTCGTGGATCCCTTCCCACCCCCGCTGCTCCATGGTGCTGTTCACAGCCTTATGGCGCCTTCAGGGAACAGCGAGGCCAGAGCCAGACCTGCAGCGTGTAAAACGGAGAGGGAAAGTCAACTTATGGCTTCAAGATGGGAATAATTCCCTCGGTGTGACTCTGTGCAGCTCTGGAGGAGCGCGGGAGTGGCAGGGATTGGTGGCACCGGACGCCCCCGGGGTGGCAGAGGTGGCGCAGCCCCCCAGATCATGCTGGTGCCTCACGGGGTGAGAGGATGGAAAGGTGAGAATTCCCATCTTTCCCGCACTGCCCGGATCCCAGCCCGGTGCAGGAATACTCCTGAAGGGCTGGGATGGGGACAGAAGGGTGAGTGGCACAAGAGTGGCAGGGTGGCAGCACAGGGGTGGCAGTGGCAGGGTGTGAGCTCCGGGACCGTGCCCTGGCCAGACCCAAATGAGCTCCAGGGAACTTTTGCAGAGGAAAATGCAAATTTTGGGAATGCGGGAGTTTTCCTTGCTGCAGCGGGAGCAGTGATGGAGCACAGTCACTGCCGGGGGGATTTATTCTGTCTGGTCTCCAGGGGTGGAATCCTCAGGGTGTTGAGGGTGTCACATCAGGATGTTGAGGGTGTCACATCAGCCCCGTGTCCCCCAGGCTGGTCGGGGACCCTCGGCATTCCAGGGACCCCCAGCTGCTGCCGGGGGTGGCCGGACCCTCTCAGTCCCTGCGGCTCCTCCCGCTGCTGAAGCCATTAAAAACCTACCAAATGTGCGAAATTAAACAGGGCTTTTGCACGCACTGAACGAGGCTCTGCCAGAGCCCTGGGATGGACGAGCAGCCACCGAAGCTTTGGGGGCTGTGGCGAGGACGTGCACCCCCACTTTGGGGCTGAATAGCCCCAATTTGGGGCTCAGCATCCCCTCCTGGTTTGGAGAGGGACTCAGAGCCCTGGAGCGGTGCTGGGGTGCCCCAGGAGAGCTCCCAAGGGATTTCTCCAGATCCAGAGTCTCGTCTTCCTGGAGCAGGGGGTCTGGGACTTGTGGCAGCGTGGGGAGCAGAGTGATTTGCTGCAGGTTTTGGGGTGCTGGGGTGGCACCTGGCCCCTATTGGGACAATATCCGTGCCCGGAGCCACCACAGCCGCGGGGTGCCCGGCAGAGCCTCGAACGCTCCCCATTAATAATTCCCAGCTCCGGAGCGTTGTCACTCGGTCTGGGGTTGCAATTACAGCGAGCCCCGGGGCTGGAGGCATCACCTCGCTCGGCTGCGCCGGCGGAGCCCCGGTGTCACCCGGGCTCACGGAGCGGGGACAGGAGCACACGCACCCGTCCTCTGCGGGGACCTGGGCTTAATTAATCTTCTGTCGAGCAGAGAAGTGGGAATGGTCCCGGAGGAAGCCGGGGAGATGATTGTGCTGGAGTGAGACAAAAGAGAACAGTTAGACTGTGACAGCTGATATTAAAATGACTACAACTCACTTCACCCCCTAGTCAATGCATTATATTCCCTATAAATAATGGGATACTCCAGGTTAACTGTCTGTTGCTGCATTCCAATTGTTGATATTTAATTAGCTCTAAAATTAAAGTGTTCTTTTATTGCCCTGTCGTTAAGGCTGCCTTATTTCTAATTGATTGAGATTAAAGTGCCTCCTCTTCCTCCCTCCGGGGGCGCGGCGCTGGGGGCAGGTTTGGTGACAGCGTGTGACACCCGGAGGTGTGACAGGAGCAGAGCTCTGGGACACGTCCCCAGGGCGGGGGGGGGTCTGGGCTGGGCCCTGTCCCCAGGGAGGGAAGGGGGACACTGTTTCCCCCAGCCCCTTCCCCACTGCATCCCTGGGGGACCTGGAGACATTCCCAATGCTGGATCCTGCCCCTGCGGATCCCAGTTCTCACTGGGATCACCCCAAATTAACGAGCGTCCCTTTCCCCTGGCTTTTGGTATAAATCCATCCCGACAGCGGGCTCAGGATCCTCCACACGTCACCCTCATTGCCTTCTTTGAAAATCATCCCAAAAACGAATCCTGGAACAATTCGAGGAGGAATGAGGCACCAGAACTGGGCCTGCTCTGCCAGGCACCGCAGTGCCCAGGTGCCAGGGCAGGAGCTGCTCCCTACATCTCAAAAATGGGAGGAATTAGGAGCTCTCTGCTCACCCTGGGATGAAATTGTAGAGCCCGAGACGGGCTGCTACAAAACCCCATCAGCTCCTTCCGAGCCCAAAAGGCTCTTTAAAATCCCGATGTATAATTTATCGGAGCGATTTCAAGCAGGAATGTGGGAAACCCTCACCCCCACGCTGCGGGAGAAAGCTCCCTGCTCCCCAGAACCCCAAATTCCCCTCCGGGGCAAGGACCTCTTGTTGCTCCATCCATCCCTCCATCACGGCTGCTGGAGGTGAGGGTTTTTTTTGGCAGGGCCGTGCTCCAAACCCAAGGAAAAACCAGTGGAATGCTGACTGCGGGTGCTCCTGGTCCCTCTCCCTCCTCATCCCGGTGCGGGGACCGCGGGATGCGGAATTTCGCGGTGCCTCTTTCATGTCAGAGCAGCGCCGAAGCGCTTGGGAGAGTTAATAATAGAATAGCAGCGGATTAAACAATGAATAATGGAGGAGGGTAATAGAGAGAATAAATAATATATTTACAGACTTGCAGTCCTGCTCCCCAGCGTGGGGCTGGCAGGGATGTCCCCGTGGCACAGCCGGTGCCACGTCGGGGCTCGGTGCAGCCTGGCAAAGCCAAACTTTGCCGGAGGGTGCCAGTCCCCGCGCTGGGTGACACGGGGACGTATCTGGGCAGCAGCTCCCAAAGTGATGCTCCCGACCAGGGCTTGCAGGCAGAAATCCTCTCGCTGAGCCGTCTTTTCATGCTCCCTGGCTCCTGACGAACTCGATCTTGCTTGGCTGTAATCCCCAAATGCTTTAATGGGGGTTTGTTTTCCAAGCGATGCGTGGAGTGACAAGGACGGCTGCTCCTCGCCCTCCGCGGCTGGCACGGGCTCGGTGCCGGGGGTGACACGGGGGTCCCTGGGCTGGCAGCGGGCTGGCGGCAGCTCGGGGCAGCTGTGGGGTGCCGGAGGATGGTGATTGCTGGGATCTGCTCCCGGGCACGCTCCGCTCGCTCCCCAGCTGCTCCCGTGTGCCGGCCACCAGCTGCTGCCGGGGTGCTGGGGGTGGCCGCGGCTCTCGCTGTGGCACAGGGCTGGTGTGGGGGGCCCTAATGAGCATCCCGGGCTGTGCCGGGGGCTGGCGCTGCTGGGGTCCCCCCAGAGGGTCCCTGGTGAGGGTCACGGTCCCTGTGTGGGGCGCAGGTGGCAGGCGGCAGAGGGACGGTGATGATGGATGACGCTCGGCCGGTGGCAGCGCCAGTGACACCGAGGGCTTCGGCTGATTTATCACTCACCGCCATGGGCCTGGAGGTTGGGAAGCTGGATGGGAGCCAGAGGCAGGGAGAGATTTCCTTGCGAGAGGGTGTGACTCGAGGCAACCACAAGGGCACCCCAAAATATTGGGGGCGGCTCTCAGGGAGGGGCTTCTGGTGCCCAGGGCTGAAACCGCTCTGAGTCCTGGGTCTGGCAAAGGGCTTTGCCCCCCCAAATACCCCCAGGGTGGGCTCTGCCTGGCCTGAGCAGACCCCTGCCTGCATGTCCCTGCGTGTCCCTCCTGGCTCCATGTCATTAATTCACCTGTCACAGGCTAACGTGGAGCCGAGATAATATTGATGTGGCCATTAGAGCGCGGGGACAACAAGGCACAGCGCTGGTGCCACCCGCAACGGGATCGTCCCCACCTCTCCTCCGGGTGCCACAGGCGCGTCCTCCCCTCCGTCACCTCCCGGGACTGGTGTCCCCACCTCCCACCCCCCTGTGCCGCCGTACCCGGGAGAGGAGGGAAAAACGCTGGGAGCCCTTAAAATAACACCCAACTGTTTAAGGATGTGAGATCTGTACTAAATCTCAGGGAAAAGGAGCAATTATGCTGTCAGAGAAGGTGATATAATTTTGGAGAGCTGGTTCCGCAGCTGTAATTTTTTCCCAACCGTTTCTCCCCCAGAGGGATTTAGTGGCCAATTATCCGTCAGGGAGCGGGAAGGTGCTGGCTGCCAGCTCCGGGTGCCATGTGCCGTGTGTCCTCTGCCATGTGCCGTGTGCCACGTCCTGTGTGCCATGTGCTGCTCTGGAGAGGCTGCCCAGTGCCAGGATGCAGTGTGCTGGCACTGCTTTGGGTGCTGGCACTGCTGGGGCTGCTGGCACTGCTTTGGGTGCTGGCTCTGTTTTGGGCACTGGTCCTGGAGTGGGTGCTGACAGTGGGGTGGGTGCTGGTACTGGTTTGGACACTGGCATCGGTGTGGGTGTTGGTTTGGGCACTGTCATTGGTTTTGGCACTGCTGTGGGTACTGGTTTGGGCACTGTCACTGGTTTCGGCACTGTCACTGGTTCTGGCACTGCTGTGGGTACCGGTTTGGACACTGGCACCAGTTCTGGCATTGGTGTGGATACCAGTTTGGGCACTGTCACTGGTTTGGGCACTGTCACTGGTTCTGGCACTGCTGTGGGTACCGGTTTGGACACTGGCACCAGTTCTGGCACTGTCACTGGTTCTGGCACTGGTGTGGATACCAATTTGGGCACTGGCCCTGGTTTGGGCACTGGCAATGGTTTTGGCACCGCTGTGGGTACCAGTTTGGGCACTGTCACTGGTTTAGCACTGGTGTGGGTACCGGTTTGGGCACTGTCACTGGTTTGGGCACTGTCACTGGTTCTGGCACTGCTGTGGGTACCAGTTTGGGCACTGTCACTGGTTTCGGCTGCGGGTACCGGCGCTGGCACGGGCGGGGGTCAGGAGGGCGAGTGCTCCCACCCGTGTGGCTGCTGGGGAACGTAATTAAGTGCGAACTTGTCATTTTTTTAATGAAGTGCCAGCGCTGGAGTTTATAATTGCTAATGAGCCCGAATAATAATTAGCTGGGTTTTAATGAGGGCGATGATCACTGGGAGGGAGAGAGCGGCCGCGCTTTGGCCTCGTTCCCTGCCGTGCTTCTGTGCTGTGTCCAGCAGCTGGGGTCACCCGTCCCCAGTGCTGGCAGCAGCCCTGTCACCTCTGTGCCATCCCTCAGAGCAGGGCCACCATGTCACGGTGCCACGCTGAGGGTCAGAATCCCAGGAAGTGCTGTGGGAATCCTTGGATGCCCAGGATGTCTCTGCACAGTCTCGTGTCACTCGGGAGCGCAGCGGCATTGGGGACCTCCAGGATGAGTCCTGCACTCCGGAGTGTCCCCACAGCCCTGGCACATGTCCCCACACCCCATCAGATGGTGCCATGGGGGGTTCTCACCACTGTGGCTCTCCGGGCAGCCAGAGGGGACCAGGACACTTCTGTCCCCCTGAGAGCCACACTGGGATGAGGTCTGTGAGCACCCAGCTGCAAAGGGGACGTGGAGGGTTGGCCACCCAACCTGTCCCTGCCTGGGGACATCTGGATGCTGTGTGACCCCAACGTGTGGCTGTGGGTGCTCCTGGGTGCTGGTGCTCCAAGCTCATCCAGTCCTGAGGGAGCACCATGAGGATGGATCAGAGGGCGAAAATCAGCCAGCTAATTAGGTAATTGCAGGTGATTATCTTTAATTAGAGAAAGAGAGAGGTGCGAAAGGATGGGGATGGGGATGTGGAGGCTGCCAGGGAGATGCTGAGCTGGTTATCCAAAATGTGGATTCTGGGACTGCAGAGCCTCCGACCACCTTGGCTCCTGCCGAGCACCTGATCCTCACTCTGGAAAATCTCTCTAATTGCAGCAGAAACCTTGAGAGCCGCTGGTGATTGCATCCAAAGGTTCATAAAGCAGGAAGCAAATTCTCGAGACAGCTGTGATGTTGCTTCAAAGAAAACTAAAAAAAAAAGAGGGAAAAAGAGCAGGGATGGGAACAGGTAAAGCCGCCCAGGCAGCTCCACGCTCCGTGTTTTATATGGAGATAAATAATTGAGCCGTGCTGGGGGACCTCCAGCACCCCCAGCATGGAGCTGCACGGTGCTAGTGGTGTTGTTTCCTCTGGATGCTGCTGGATTCCCGGGAAAAGTGGCCAGGATGTGCCCTGGGATGGGTTTGCTGCTGGTGATGGAGCATGTCCCCGTGCCGAGGTGTCACCACACCGTGGATGTCACCCCTGCTCCACCTCACAGAGTGGGAGGAACCCGCCCCGCTCCAGACAGTCCCATTAACCCAGCGCACGCTGTTATTTCTCAGAGGTGTAATTAAATTTAATTGTCAATTACGGCGTGACAATGTGGGATCGGCACAACCCCGCCCATTTCCCGCAGTGGGGAGCAGATCCAGCGCCGGGACCCCCCCCGTGCCCCCAGCCCCTGATGCCCCAAGATCCAGGAGGCTGCGGCTCTTCACGCTGCTCTGGTTTCTGCTTCCTCACAAGAGCTGAAATCTGACCTTTTTTAATATACAGAGCTGTGATTCTGGAGCCGGGAGCAGCTCTGGGAGGGAAAGGTGGGAGAGTGAGATGGGAGTGGGGGTTCCAAACATCAGAGTCTCCAAACAGATGGGTGGTGGTGTGGTACCCGCTGAGGGCCGGGCTGAGCTGGTGGCAGGGATGTTCAGGGAGCACTGAGGGGGTTCAGGAGCCTGTCCTGGTGTCCGTGGGATGAAGGACAGGAGGCAGAGATGGAAAAGTGCCCGTTTAAAAATCAATAGAAGTGTCACGTGCTGGGAGCGGGGCTGTGCCTGGAAATTGCAGCCGTGTGCGGCGCCGCCGCCGAGGCCCCGATAATTGTGCTTTTCTTCTCTTCCTTTCTTTCCCTTTCTCCCGCTGCGCTGCAATAATTGGGAGCTGTCGCCCGGCTCATCCGCTCGGCTCCGGGCGGCAGCGCTGCAATTATCCAGCGGCTCTGGAACGACGCCTTCAATAGCCACACACAGGGCACACGCTGCCCCGGCCCCATCCCTGTCCCTCTTTCCCTGTGCCCCTCCCCAGGACAGCCACATCCTCATCCTCATCCTCATCCTCCCCCTCATCCTCCCCCTCATCCTCCCCCTCATCCTCCCCCTCATCCTCCCCCTCATCCTCCCCCTCATCCTCCCCCTCATCCTCCCCCTCATCCTCCCCCTCATCCTCCCCCTCATCCTCCCCCTCATCCTCCCCCTCATCCTCCCCCTCATCCTCCCCCTCATCCTCCCCCTCATCCTCCCCCTCATCCTCCCCCTCATCCTCCCCCTCATCCTCCCCCTCATCCTCCCCCTCATCCTCCCCCTCATCCTCCCCCTCATCCTCCCCCTCATCCTCCCCCTCATCCTCCCCCTCATCCTCACCCTCATCCTCATTCTCACCCTCATCCTCATTGCTATCCCTTCTCCATCTCATCCCATTCCAATCTATTCCCATCTAATCCCATCCGTATCCCATCCCATTCCAGCCCCATCCCCATCCCCACACTATCTCCATCCCGATCCCATGTCCTTTCCCATTCCTATCTCCATCCTATCCCTGTTCCCATCCCCATCCCAACCCCATCCCATCCCCTTTTCCATCCCCATCTCA
Source organism: Falcunculus frontatus (assembly GCA_013398115.1). Lineage (NCBI taxonomy): Eukaryota > Metazoa > Chordata > Aves > Passeriformes > Falcunculus > Falcunculus frontatus. The sequence goes on from VZRV01007631.1 coordinate 97,066, forward strand.
TTGTTATTCCATTCCCATCACCATCTCATCTCATCCTTCTGCCATCTCCATCCCCATGCCATCCTCACCCCGTTCTCACCCCATTCCCATTCCCATCTCCATCCCCATGCCATCCTCACCCCGTTCTCACCCCATTCCCATTCCCATCTCCATCCCCATGCCATCCTCACCCCGTTCTCACCTCATTCCCATTCCCATTCCCATTCCATCCCCATCCCAGGACACGGTGCAGCAGCTGGAGTGAATCCCAGCTCTGGGCAGTGCCACTGAGGCCACAGGTCCCATCCTGACCTACTTTCCCAAGCAAATCCCTCTCCGTCAGCGTTCCGGCGCCGGCTCCTGCCTGGGAGCCCCGTGTGGGGCTGTGGCTCCCAGGGAGCTTCCTGACAAACTCTCACAATAACGTAATTATGGGAGAAATAATAAATGTGTCAGTCCTGCAGGCAGGAATTTCCCGGGAGCAGGGAGCTGTGCTGCTGTGGCCGTGGGCACTCCTCGTGCATGGAATTAACTGGGAAAAGCCCTCCCCAGCCCTGAGTTTGTGCATTATTGATGAACCTCTCAGGGCAGCCATGACTTAGGGGCTCTCCTGCCTTGTTTTTCCCTTGGATTTCTCCCTTGGATTGGTGGGATCCACGGCTGGCCACGGCACCATGGAGGAGAGATGCCTTTTCCATGATGCAATGCCAAGGAACAGCCAGGTCTCCCACCTGCAGGGAGGGCTGGGGGCTGCTCCTGGTGGGGCTGGGACTGGTGTGGGGACGGGGACAGGGGTGGGGACGGGGACAGGGGTGGCTTCCCAGTGAAACTCCCGTCCCCAAGGTCCCCAGCTCAGCTGTGCTCCCACACAGCCCCGGCAGCCGAGGGATCTGCATTCCCCAAAGGATTTTCTTAATTAGGAGACTCGACAGCCGCTCTGCTCCCGCACCCGCTCAGCCCCATGCTCCAGAGCTCTGCCCACCCCCTGGCACAGCGCTGTGGGGGCACAGCACTGGCACTGGCACCGTGCTGAGGAGGGGACAAGGACCCTGCCCCCAGTCCCGGGGTGGGGCTGAGCCGGGAGGAAAGGCTGGAGCTGCTCCTACTTCTGGAGTTCCTTTCCCTGCTGAGGTCAGTGCTGAGGAGATTGAGAACGTTGGTGTGGGTTTAGGATCCTCCAGAGTGGGGGGATGCACTGTCACCTTCCACCCCCTGCTCTGTCCCTGCTGTCCCCAGCAGGGATGTTCCTGCTTGGTGGCCTCATCTCCAGGGCATCTCTGGATGGGTTTGGTTTGATCCCGGGGCTGCCCATGGGGTTGGGGCTGGACGAAATGGCCATATCTGTGCCATATCTGTGCCATATCTGTGCCATACCCACCAGACCTGTGCCAGATGTGCCGTACCCACACCCCCGAGGCAGCAGCACGTAGGAACGGGCTCGTTCCCACAGTGAGGAATTGATCCCCGCTGTTCCGTTTATGAGGTGGCGTAATCCCATGGAATCGTCTCCGTAATATCCCAAACTAAATCATTTATTCTTGCCAAAAATCCAATAAAGAGCTCAGGCCTCCTCCATAGGCAGATAAAGCCCAGATTAACGGGGCTGCCGAGATCAAAAAAAAAAAAGAAAAAAGAAAGAAAAAGGAGGAAACTCCGGGAAAATGAGCACGGGATGGAGAGGAGACTCCTGCCACCTTCTCCTTTCCCAAGGCTGCTGCAGCTCAGGGTTTTATTACAAAAAGCCACCTAAGTATTACAGACTAATCCCTAAATCCCAGCCTAGTAAAATATGGAATGGATTTTGTAAATTGTGCCCTTTACAAAGCTGATTGAACTTTTTTTTTTCCTTTTTCTTTCTCCTTCCCCCTCCTCTCCCTGGGAACCTTTTTTCTCCTTGGGGACCATGATGGCTTTTGGTGTCCATGCCTTGGCTCTGCTCCTTCTCCAGCCCGACCCACCTGGTCCCAGTTTGGAGCTGCTGGATGGTGGGAGCAACGTGGTAGTGAGCCTGGATTATGGTGGGGATGATCCATTGGGGTGGGATGGGATGGAGATGGAGATGAGGATGGGGTGGGATGGGATGGGAAAAGAGGTGTGGTAAGGGATGGGGAAGGGAAAAGGGAAGAGGTAAGGGATGGGGAATGGGCATGAGGGAGAGAACGGGGATGGAGAAGGGAAATGGGATGGAGATGGGGATGGGAATGGAGAGAAGGATGCAGAAGAGAAAAGGAATGGGGATTCAGAGTGTGCCAATGGCCCTGTGGCCAGAGCTGGTCACCTGTGTTGTGACTTGCTCCGTTCCCCATTCCATCCCCACTTCCCCCTGGCATCTGGCTGCACGGAGGCAGGAATGTGGCTGGGAACACCAAACCCTGGGGAAAAGCCCCTCCTCCTCCCCTCAGCCTGATTTTAGGGCTTTCTGCCTTCCCTGGGCTTCCCTGAGGTGATGTGGGGCTGACACAGAGGTCCCCGTGGGGATTGGTGTCCCCTGGGCACCCACATTCCCTGCCCAGCCAGGATCCAGGGAGGCTGCTGGGGTCACACAGGGACTGTGCTGTCCTTGGCTCCTCCTCGGAGGCTGTGCAGGGCCTTGGCTGCCTGTCCAGGCAGTAAATCCGGGTGTCAGCCGTGGTGGGTCAGTCTGTCACCTCTGCACGGCTGTGACTGCGGAGTGTCACCAGCCCAACACAGCGCCTTGGGCTCCTCGGGATGCTGGGATGGTCCTTGGGGCTGTGGAACCTGGAACTGGGATCCCACATCCCTGAAGGATGAGCCCAGACCCTGTCTGTGCACAGGAAGGGGATAAATTTGGGCACTGCTTTCCTTCCTCCAACATTATTTCCTGTATTTTTTTTAATATTAAAGCAAGATGTTGCTGGAAAAATATTCTCCCTTCCCTGTTTTTCCATCAAATTATTTTGCAGGAGGAACATCTGGCAGCAGCTCACAAATGGGCTGCTCCCGCCTGTCGTGGTGGCAGTGCCGGGTCCCCGCAGTGGCCGGGGCAGCTGGCAAATGCCACCTGCCACCACGGTGCCCATCCTCCTGTGCCACCGGGTGACACGGGGGCAGCGGGGATGGGGACCCGGCAGCATCATGTCCCACATAGCAAACAGGGAGCTGGGGAGAGGAGAAACATCTGCCACGTCTTTCATTTGACTCCGTTCCACCCCGAGCTGCTGTTTCCTTTGGTTTGAGGGTAACGCGGAGGCTGACGGAGGCCTGGGATCAGATCCCAGCTCTGAGCCGGGCTCCAGCCCGTGGCAGCCAGAGCCAAGGCTGGATCCCTGCATGGGCTCGGATCCTGAGCAGGATTTGGGAGCGTTTGGGGGGTGATTGTGCATCGAAGCCTCCCCCCAGCTGGGCCTGGGCTGAGCTATCTCTGCTTTTTGCTGAGGGGCAGCCTCAGTTTTCCCCAAAACCAAACGGCACAACCGGGAGCCATCCATCCCTTCCTTCCCTGCCACAACCCATCCCGGCGATGCAGCACCGGCGTTACTGCTTGGAGCCCGCGCTGGAGGATGTTAGGTGGTAACCATGGCAACGGCCAGGTTTCTCTTTCCTTGCCCTTGCCAATCACCTTGAGATGCCACCACGTCCTGGCCACCAGCCGGGCACCTCGTGTCCCCCCACGCAGCTGTCCCCGAGCTGTCGTGGTGGATGTGGCAGCAGGACACAGCGCTGGGGATCCCCGCCGTGGTCCAAGGACTGGATCCAGGCATCCAGCACCACCCAGGGATCTCCTTGCCGCGGGGGTGGGCGGAGGAGGGACCCCCACCCCGTCCCGCCGCCGTGTCCCCGCGCTGGCAGTGTCCCTTCTCCGCAGTCCCGGCGGAAGGAGCCCGGCGAGGCGCTCCAAGCAACATCTGCAAGTGCTTATCCCCGCAGCCGGCCTGGCCCTTCCCGAAATAGCTCTCCGGGATGGCCGCCCATGCCAGCACTGATGTAATTTGCTTTTATTTCCCTCCCGTCTGCTCCTTCCCCGCCGAGCCACGATTCCTGTCAGGCACGCTCCGCGCCGGGGGCTCGGCTGCTGCAAGCCCGGCACGGCCGGGGTGCTCCTGGGTGATGCTCCCGGTGCCACGGAGGGGCTGGGGGGGTCCCGGTGCTCTGGTGGATGTGATGCCATCGGAGGTCCCTGACCAGAGCTGGGATGAGCCGTATTTTTCCAGTGTGTGGGTGAAATTAGGGAATTCTGGGCTGCTGGCTGCTCTGGTGGGGTTGGTGCAAGCGGGAAGGGGTCAGGAAATAGCAGGCCCTAAGGAGAATCCCGATGTTCCCAGAGCTCCAGCTGTGCCTCCACTGCTCCAAGAGCCCTGCAGAGGGGTGAATCCCCAGCTCATGCTCTGAGACTGCAGGGTTCACCCTCAGGGTGTCACTAGGATGGGCACCCTAGCCACGGGCAGCATCCCAGGGCTGGAGATGCCTTTGCTCCACAGCTCCCAGCCCCTCTCCATGCGCGGGGGGTTAACTTGGCCACTTCCAAGGAAGCAGAGACAGCCGGGCGCTGATCCAGCGTGGAGCCGGCCCAGCTGGCGGCCTCCCCTCGCCTGGCTCCGGCACTCCCTGGCTCCGGCTCCGGCACAGACCTCGAGAGCAACGTGTCCACACAGCTCCCGCCAGCGCAGCTCCGTCCATCCCAGTGCCTCCCCACCACCACTGCGGGGTCCCACCCTGGGGCCCGGCCTCTCCCTTTCACCAGAGTCATGGAGGAACGGGAATCCCGGGCAAAAATCCATGGAGAAAATACTGTGCCCCACAACGTCCCCCCGGTGCCCTCGGGGGATGTGCAGTGTCCTTGTCCCCTCGGCACACACGGCCTGTGCCCGCTGGCACCGTGCTGCTCTGAGTCCCCCGTCCACCCCTCCTCGCAGGAACACATGGCACCACGTCCTTAAATAATTGCTTCATTACGAGCTAATTACCGCAATTAGCAGAGCAGAGCTCCTGCAAGGCGAGGCACGTCCCTCCAGCCCCTAGCCCGTGGAGGTGGCACCATGCATGGCACAGACAGACCTGTGGATGTTCCACCTGGATCAGGGGGCTCCAGCTTGGCACCCTCAGGGTGCTCAGTCCCTTGGGGACTCTGATAGGAGCCCAGAGCCAGGAGCATGGATCTGTGGCCACCCCAGAGCTGCCTTGGCCATCCCCATCCTGGCAGCAGCACCAGCAGTTTGCCATGGGATGGGCACATGCCGATGTCCTGTGGCAAGCCATGATGCTGGTCCCTGGCTGCACGTGAGGTCAGTGACATCCAGCACCAAGGAATTGCTGTTCCCTGATGACCTTTAATGGCTTTTCCCATCTGCCTGGCTCCTGGCACTGGTGCAGGAGCTCATGGTGGCTCTGTGGTTCTGCCGAGCAGCAGCAAGCTCAGGTTTACCTTTAATCCTTCCCTGGACTTTCTCCCGGACACACCATGGGAAGAAGGCAGCTTCAGCTCTGGGCATTTTGGAGGTCCTGGGGTGGTTCTTGCACTTCTCAGAACTGCCACCACCTGAAGCCACTGCAGGAGATGGGGTGCAGGGGGCATGGGGCCGAATGTCCCCATCTGTCCCCCAAAATGGGGAAGCTGTGACAAGCAGGATGCACAGAGCCCTCCTCTTCCACTGTGACCCTGGTGTTGTCACCATGGTGGTGCCACTGTGAGATCTGGGAGTGCCAGGACAGCCATGTCCCGTGCCAGTGGTTGTGCTCAGCTCCGCTGTCATTGTCACGGCTGCGCTTATGAATAAATGAAGTGCGAGCAAAGCGTCTGCCTAATGGCACGGTGACAAATGTGTACCAAAACCGGAGGGAAAAGGGAACGATTTGAGGAATTCAATTATTTAACAGAAGCTTGTTACTGCCATTGCACTGGGGAGCCTCTGCCAGCGTGGCCCCGGCTCTGGCAGGGGGTGGCAGGGAGTGTCCTGAGGTGCTGAGGGAGGTGTTGGGGACCACAGCTCCCAGGGGTTGGGGACACCAGGGGTGAGGGGTCTGCAGGAGCTGGTGGCAGTGGGAGGGATTCATTGGCACCTCGGGAGGTGCAGATGGACTCAAACCCCCTTGTGCTCAGCCTGGTTCCTGAGGCTGGACACAGCACAGGGTCTCATCCTGCTCGGTCAGCACCTCGTGGATCCAGCCCTGGTGATGCCACAGTCTAATGTCACATGAGACAGGGAGGAACTGGCATTTAAAATGGATTTAAATCAGTCCCACTGTCCCCAGTGCCCGGGGATGTGTGTCCCCATAGCCTGGCCATGATCACATCAGCGTGGCACAGGGGACAAGGGGCACCAGCTGCCTGTCCCCGCTGCCTCGAGCTGGGGATTCACAGGGTCCATTCCTCCCTTTTGAGGTCACGGAGACCCCCAGCTCCATCCTGCACTGCAGCCAGCGCTCCCTTCCCGGGGCTGTGGGACCGTGCCATGTCCTTGTCCGCGGGTGCCAGCAGCCGAGGCCAGCACGGATCAGTGCCCACGTCCCTCCCCAGGCAGCTGGCGGTGACGGATCCTGGCAGGGGACGGGAACATGTGGATGTGGGCAGGCTCTGGCAGGGCTGTGGGCTCAGGGAGCTGTTCCCCCGTGCACGCCCCGCCGCTGCCTGGGGACAGCTCGCTCCGAGCTCCATATGCTGGAGGAGATGAGCTTTATCCACCTCCAGCCTCCTCTGGCTGCAGCCCAGGCTCAGGCTGGAGCAGGGATACTGGGGTCTGGCACAGGATCCCTCCACCTCTCCTTTCCCTCCCTGCATCTCCGTGGGGTGGGAGCAGACCTGGCTGAGCCCTGGTGGGACACTGGGGTCCTCTGTTTGATCGCTTAATCACAAAATCCGACACGAGCGTGGCACATGCTGAGTGACATCCACCGCCAAATCTGCTCAGGGCCGTGCATCCATCCCCGGCCACTCCGCGGTGACAGCCACCGCCCGTCCCAGCGCCCAGGGGACACCGATGTGAGCATTTAGGGCCCTTCTGCCAAAGGAGCTCCCGGCGCCGCTGCCCCAGCCCTGCCAGCAGTCTGGACGCTCCCTGGAATTCTCAGCCCTGACAGCGGCCAGAAGGAAGCTGCTGTTTGCCAGGGAGGCAGAGCCTGGCAGGGGCTGCCGGGCTGCAGCCGGTGCCAAGCCGGGAACAAGCCCCGGCTCATCCGCAAGGCCGGGGAGAGCCGCGGGTTTGGATGCCGACCCCGCTGAGCAGGACCCCGGTGCTTCCTGCTGCGGAGGAGCAGGATTGGTGCCGGGATGTGCGTGCCTGGGCACTCCCTTTTCCAGTAAAAATTCCCCCATGGATTAGGGGCCAGCTCGGAGCCCCCCTGTCCCAGCCCTCCCTCCGCGAGGTCCCTGCGGGGCCGCAGGCAGCGGGTGGCTGTTTGGAGAGGAGAAAAATCGCAGCATCAATCCCAGCGGGAAGCAGGGGCGGTGATTTAGGGGCCCGGTCACCGCCGGAGCTGATGATGAGCTGCGAATCGAGGGGAGAGAAATCAGGCGGTGACACAAAGTGGCATCTGCTCGCGCGGAGTCACCCGCCCCGGGGAGGGGATAAATCCCTGTCGGCACGTTCCTGCTTTCCGGAGAGATGGATTTGGAAGGGAGGCAGAGGCTTGGGTGTGAGTTATTGGCTGAGGAGCACTTGTGCCAGCTGGCAGGGGACCTCAAGGATGATGGGACTCCAGTCTGGGACATCAGGGATGAAGGGATGCTGGTGTGGGACCTCAGGGATGACGGGATTCCATCACAGGACCCCAGGGATGCTGGGTCTCCAGTGTGGAAGCCCAGAGATTCCGGGTCTTCGGTGTGGGATGCGAGAGATGCCTTGAACCACGCAGTCCCTCCTCTTCCTCCCAGCCCTTCCACCTTTCTGAACTCTCATTTCCAAAGAGCCCAAGACGAGGAAGGAGGAGGAAAAGAAGACTTCAGAGCCAGGGGTTTCATTCCTGCACATCTCTTCCATGTGTGCCAGATGGGCAGAAGGAAATTATCCATAATTCTTTATCTGGAAGTGATACGATGGGGCAGAGTCACCTTCTCCTGGTGATTCCAGCTCCAGGGTAGGGGGGCTGGGGATGGGGGGTCTACTCCTGCTCCCAGGCCCCCCATCTCCAGCCCCCTGCCTCAGAAATGGGGCCACAACCAGGCATCCTGCTCCATCCCCTCTCTCCCACACCACCCCCCATCCCCATGCCCTGTCGCTCACCTCCCCGAGCCCGACAAATGATTTACAGGGAGATGATGTACGACCTGCTTGCTCATCTAAGTTTTCCTTTAAATGAGGTTTTTTTTGGAACAGCCTCACAAATCGATCCCCTGTCACCCATCCTCTGCTCCTGCCGTGGGTAACGACAGGGAAATGGATCCCTGGGTCCTTGGGAGGAGCGGGGGCTCTGCCGTGCGTGTGTCCAGAGCCTCTCCGTGCACGTGTGCCGGGGGTTGTGGCACACGTGGCTGCACATCAGGATTTCGGAGTGAGCACCCTGGCTCGGGCTGTATATCTGGGTGTGCAGAGCTTTATGACAACTGAAATGGAAAAGACAATTGGATGTCAAAACCTATCCCAGGAACCCATTTATACCCACTGACTTTTATGGGATTCCCACTGATTGATTCAAGCACCATAAAACTTCCCACAGCGGCTCCCAGCCCTCCCAGCCTCGGTTCTGTAGGGATGGGATTGACTCCTCTGCCTGTGTCCAGCATTCCTAGGGGTGCAGCTCCTTCCCAGCTCCTTGTGGGAGAAATTCCAGATCAGGGATGCAGCATCTTGCCATCCATCCCTCTGCTGGAGCATCAGGCAGGATGGAGCTGGAGGCCATGGCTGGATCCTGCATGTTTTCCTTGGGAAAATCCCTCCTCAGCCTCAGTTTTCCATTCCCAGTCACTTTTTCTCCTTGCAGAGGTGAACTTCACACTCGGCTGACGGTCTCCAAGTGACAGCCCTCAGTGCCACCGAGGCAGGAGCTGGGATGCTCCACGCTGTCCCCAGTGGGACAATCCATCACCCTGCACCGGTGCCACATGGCCCTGGCACTGCACTCGTGTGCCATGGGCAGTTGGTGGCTCCAGGAAGCCAAAATTCCATGTGTGGACACAATCATCACCCCCAAAGCCCAGCAAGGCCCTGGAATCCTCCAGAGAATGGGACAGGGACATGGGGCTCTGCTCACCTAAATCCCAATCAGAGTTCCCCAAACCCCTTGATTTCCACAAATCCTAATCAGACCCACCCGAAGCCCCATTTTTCCCCCTTTATTCCCCCAAATCTTAAGCAGGCTGCAGAAACGAAGAACTCCTGGAGAGAAAGGAATGGAATATTTCCAGCTGGAAGGGACATAGATGGATCACCCCCTCACAGACCCCCAAACTGGCCTAAGCAGAGGATGTCCAGGGAACCTGTGCCAAGCAAGACCTCCCCTGAGCTCCCAAAAATAAAATAGTTCCATGTCAGAAAGCTTTAAAAAAGGAAATGGGAACCATAATGGAAAAGATGAGAAATAATAAGAAGAAACTTGAACATTAAATGGACGAAAAGCAGGGAAATGAAGATTCTGGTGGGGGAAGGGGCAGGAAGGATGGGGAGATGTCCCCAGGGAGGACACGGCAGGGGGCTGGAGCAGGTCACCAGTGTCACCAGGAGCCGTTTGTGGGTGCAGAACTCAGCACAGCCCGCAGGGCTCCAGCAGCCCCCGTGTGTCTGTGCTGAGGGGGGTCTGTCCCGGAGGAAGGTGACGGGGAGCCCTTCCCAGCACCCCCGGAGCCGTTGGCACGGGTGGGAGAGGCTCAGCCGCCCTCCAGCGCTCTCCTTCCCACGGCTGAGCGCGCTGACCTTTCCCGGCGCTTCCCGGCTTTCCTGCCGGCTGCTGGATGCGCTGGGAGCTGCGGGGAGGCGGCAGCCTCGGCCCCTTCCCCCTTCCCAGCCCCCCTCCCCAGCACCTCCTCACATGGATACCTCCGGGTGTGCGCGGAGAGCTTGGACACAATCAGGACACGGGAATTACAGCACAGGGACAGGCAGTGGGTGGCTGGCAGAGTGTCCCCTGTGTGCGGCTGTGACAGCACGGAGTGATGGTGGCAGATGAGGGTGACAGGCAGAGTCGGGTCCTTCCAGAGTCTGGAGAGGACGGGGGGCACTGCCAGGGCTTCTGAGATTTGGGCTGGGAAGGTTCAGTGTGGGTTCCTGCCACGGTTCCAGGGAGGGGGAGATGCAGTGCCCGGTGTGGGGTGCAGCTCTCGCATTGCCATGGCACTGCCGTTGTGTCACCATTGTGTCACCATTGCATTGCCATTGTGTCACCATCGCAGTGCCATTGTGTCACCATTGCACTGCCATTGTGTCACCATTTTGTCACAATTGCATTGCCATTGTGTCACCATTGTGTCACCATCGCAGTGCCATTGTGTCACCATCACACTGCCATTGTGTCACCATTGTGTCACCATCGCAGTGCCATTGTGTCACCATCACACTGCCATTGTGTCACCATTGTGTCACCATTGCATTGCCATTGTGTCACCATTGTGTCACCACTGCGTTGCCATTGTGTCACCACTGTGTCACCATTTTGTCACCATCGCACTGCCATTATGTCACCATTGTGTCACCATTGCATTGCCATTGTGTCACCATTGTGTCACCACTGCACTGCCATTGTGTCGCCATTGTGTCACCATTGTGTCACCACTGCACTGCTACACAATTCCTGGAGCACAATCACCACACCCTCCCTCCTCCATCCCTCCTCCATCCCTCCTCCATCCCTCCTCCATTCCTCTCCCATCCCACCATGCCCAGACCACCCTGGTTTGTCACAGTGTCCCCCACCCTAAGGTCTCCTCCTGATGGCTTTTCCCCATTGCCCCAAATCCTGGTCCCTATGGGGCTGCTCCATCCCGATCCCGAGCTCGGGAAGCCAAGGGCATGGCTGAGCTCCCAGTACAGCGTGTCCCGGTGTCCTGGGAAGGGCAGGCACACACCGCTCCGTGCTCCCGCATGTTCCCACCCCTCGGATAAAAGAACTGCTCCTGGAATAAAGGATTTCAGAACCCGCTGTGCCTGTGTGGATAGAAACTCATTTGTTTAATAGGCAGCAGTTTGGCTTTGTCATGTTCATTTAGTTTTTAATGACGCACAGTTGTGCCAATATTGATTTTAGCTTATAGGGACTCAAAAAATTTACTATCTGGAATTATCTGAAATGTAGCTGTTTTATCCAGCGGGCAGCAAGATGGATCTTTCCCCACCTCGCTCCCAGCAAGGCGGTGGCACCAACCAGTCGGGAAGGGCTCCATGTCATACCTGTCCCCATCTCACCCATGGTGTAGCCAGGCTGGACCTCATCCAGGGAAACTGAGGCACAAGGGGTGGTTCCCCCAAGCCTTGCCTGCGAGGTTGTGCCGGGAATTTGCTCCAGCTGCCGGGTCTTTCCCCTCGTATCCCGTAGGGATGTTTGTTTTGGGAAGGAATGTGCTGGGAGAGCAATGCCAGGGCTCAGTCCTGCCCCTTCACCCCCCACCCAACAGCCTCGTCCTTCACTAGTGGTTAACGAGTCGACAGCTCTCAGGGGTGACAAGAGACAGCAAATCCCATCCACGGCCCCTTGGAAGCAGAATTCCTCAGTGGGAGGCAGCCAGAATCCATTTCCTGAGCGTCTCCGCACTCCCTGGGGTGACAGAGGACGATGCTCGGGGTGTGGTGACCTCAGGAACACCCGGAGCCCCTGGGGGGAGCAGAGTCCAGCTGGCTGGAGCAGCGAATCCAGCGGGATGGGTGGGCTCGGCATGGGGAGGGGGCTGGGCACGGACCCTCCCCTCCTGCCCGGGTGCCCCCACAGCCCAATCCCAACCCAATTATGGGATAATTCACTTTGAGGTTTGGCTGCTGCTGATGGGATTGATTGAGGAGCTGGTAATTACATCTCCCTAAAAGGCCCCTGGGGCTTTGTGGGAAAGTAAGTGGGGAAGGGAAAGGCTGATTTTTGTGGGGGGACAAGTCTGGGGAGCCTGCCAGAGCCACGTGTCCCCCTTGCTGTGTCCTCACCTGTGCCCACTCCCCTGCCAGGCAGGGATCTCCCGCCGCAGCCTGAGCCTGGTGTCATCCATTATGCAGGTCTGTAAATATATTATTTACTATTTCCCCGATTTTCACTCATTATTTATCACCTGCAGGCAGGGCTGGAGCCCCCAGACAGGATCCTGTCCCAATGTCAGGGATGGGACTCCCCCCTTCCCTCTTTAGTGGAGGAGGGAGTTGGGAAGCTGCAGGCTGGGGGCTCCAGGTACCCCCATAGCACACCTGGAGGGATTTCAGCTGCAGGTGGGTTAAATCTCCTGCCTTGATGTAGAGCAGAGTTGGGAGGAGGGTTCTGTGCAGCTGCTCTGGGATGGTTACTCTCTGCCGGGCAAGGAAATGCTGGAGCTGGCCCTTTCCAGGAAGGATGAGCCACGAGTGATGCCCATTGGGAACTGGTAAGGTGGGTTTTAAGCTCTGATGCTTTTGTGGGGTTCTACTGGCAGGAACCCCAAAATATGGGGTGTGAAGAGTGCCCAGGGCTGCTGTGGGCATCCACAGATCTGTGGATGCTTCAGGTGGTGATGGCCAGGTCAGGGGGCACTGGGAGAGCGAGAGCACATGTGATATCTCCTAAAAACTGCTCTGGTGTCCCCCCAAGTCTTTTTGGGTCTGGATTGCCCAACAAAATCCCACTTCTCCGAGCTTTGGATGTGGGAATTGGGGATGGGGTTACTGCAGATGCTCTGGCTGAGGGGAGTGGGTTTGAGAGGGCTCTGACACTCCCAGCCTTGCCCTGGCTGCTGGGGGGGGGTCAGCAGCAAGCGCCTCGAAAACCTCAGCTCCTGGAAGCGCATGATTAAGTGAGAGTCTTGGATGCAGCCCCCAGCAAACCTGGCTGGTCCCCAGCTGCTGTTCCCGAGGAACGCTCGGAAGGTGGCCTTTAAATGTTAAGAAATCATGTTAAAATGAGCCAGAGCCTTAGTTTAAATTTTTAATCTCCTGATTTAAAAACTCAGCCTTGAGGTCTGGGCTGTTGGTGGGGGCTGGTGCTGCTGAGTGAGTGTTTCTGTGCTGGTGGTCTTGGGGTGTGGGGTCAGCTCTGAAACTGGGGGTCACACCTTTGCCCTCCTGCTTCAGAGTGGAGCCAGCTTTCCCCAGACTCATCCTGAGGCTTCTCTAGGCCTTCTTTCCAGCCTGTAGGAAAAGGAAAACTTGGCTTTGCAGGGCGGTGGAGGAGCAGTTTGTGTGTCTGGGGCTGGGGGGGTTCCTGGTTTCATGGTTCCAGTATTAGAAGTGTTTCTCCCCCCAGTACCTGCAGCCTCAAAGGTGCTCTGGGGGAGGATTCACCAATGTGAGCCTTCAGCTGAGGACGGGAGGGTCTGGAGCAGCAAGAATGGTGTTTCCCCCACCTCTCACGGGGATCCAGGTGGGACCCCCCACATCCTGCTTGTTACGGGGTGGGGAGAGGCTCCTCTGCCGGTGGGAGCAGCTCCAGCCACGCTGCCCTGAGCTCCTTGGGAGCTGCTGGCTCTGCAGGGAAGAGGATAAAAGCTTTGGATGGAGCAAAGGCTCCTGCTCTGCCCGCCTCCCTCGCTGCTGGGATTAGTGCTCTCCACCTGCATTCTGCACAGGCAGAGGAGAAGGTGAGAAGCTGTCCCGGGGTGCTCAATTAGAGGGGCTTCAGAGCAGGAGAAGGAGCTTTAATGCCAGCACCATGGGGGTTTGGGAGTCCGGGGTGGTGCTGCGTGTGCCAAACCCTCGTGTTTGGAGGGGAATCAGGGGTGGTTTGGCTCGGTGGGGGTCCCACAGTCCCCACATCCACCCTTAACCCCCTGCTCCAGTGGTCTGTGGATTACTTGGGCCCATCTGGTGGGTGCAGAGGTGGAGCAGGGTGGTGGCAGCCCCAGGCAGGTCTCCCTGTGAAGACTCTGGCCGTTCGTGGCTTGTTCCCAAAGCTCTCCAAGGAGAGATTAGACTCATCTGATCGGATTCTGCTCAGACGTGGGAGTCCTGTTCCCAGTGCTGGGGAGGTGACACCGCTCTGCTCTCTGCCAGCTCAGAGCCCCCAGCACTGAGCACGGGCTCGCTGGGGGCTTGAAGGAAGATCTTAATTGGGCTGAGATGCCCAAACACCTGATGCTGGGAGAGAGCCCTGGGGCTGGGAAGAGGAGCAGCCCTGGCAGGAAGGAGAGGGTGCCCTCCTGGTGCTGTTCCTCCCCTCGGTATTTTTTTAACTCATAAAAGATTCAAGATGTTTCTGTTCCGAGCCGGTTTGGAGGCTCCTTGCACAGCTCCTGAGGGCAGTGCGGAGCCCTGTTTGATGCCCTTCAAGGAGAGGCAGCTCCAGCCCTGCCAAAAATGGGGCGTTTGCCTGCGTGTGGCCTTCCAGGGCTGGGGAGGGCCCTCAGGGCCCGGGGAATGAGGTGGCTGTGACTCATCCCAAGCTGCAGCTCTGGGGAGAAGGGGCCTGTCCTAAGGCCAGGTTTGAAGGGAGCAGTTAAATGATTGCAGAGGCTGCTCTGGCCTGCAGCGTTACCTCGGATTGACTCTTCCAGGAGAGCTGATGCTTCTGGAGAAAAAAGCCTCTTTCAATCTTAATTACACAAAAAAGGTGCTAGGGAGCCTTGCTGCAGCCAGAGTTATTCTCCCTGCTAGAAACGTGCCCGTTGTTGCTGGTCTGGATCGTTCTGGCTTCTCCTGCTGCCTGCGGGAGCTTGTTACCCTGCTGTCCGTGAGCCTCCCGGATCCAATTTCTCTTCCCTGCGTCGGCGCTGACAGCCTGTGCTTACATCCATCTCCTCTCCCCTTTGATAGCAGAGAAGGACTGAGCTCCCGGAGTCTCTCACTCACAGGCAGCGCTTCCGACCTCTCCTGGCACTTCCCAGCCCTTTCCCAGGGCAGGGAGCGTGGGTGCTGCTCTCCTGCTCAAGGAACAGGGATGCTGCTGGGAGTCGGTGCCTCCTCTGAGGAAGATAAGGGATGCTGAGGATGGCTGAAGCTCTTGGCTGTTGTCCTGCAGCCTTTGGATAATGCTGATGGTCCCCAAAGCTCCTGACAACCCAGCAAAGACTTTTACATTTCAAACAAAGCCTTGATCTTTTTTTGGAACTTGCCTTGGTTTCAGACAAGAGTTTTTAATTCAAGCCCAGCGCCGTATTTTGGGTTTGACTTTGATGCGCCCTCTTCAAGCAAGAGGCAAAATAACAGCGTTCACATCCGCAAATAGCCCCGGGGCGGGTTCCTGCTGCCCGCGGCCGGCGGCTCCGCGGGCTCGGCCCCTCCTTGGCCGGGGCTCCGGCCGCAGCTCGGGGATGTGCAGCTGCCGGTGGGGACCGGAGACCCCCGTGCTGGGGTCAGCGATTGAGAGAGGAGCTCAAAAACCCCTTTTAGAGGAGTCTTGGAGGGGCAGGAGCCGTGTGATGTGGCTCACGCCGGTCTGTAGGGATGTGCTGTCACGATTCCTGGTGTAATTATAAGTGGTGCTGCCCCGGATTGCAGGCCAAGTTGCGATTCCCAGTAATGTTCCTGGAGGAGGGGGCCGAAACTCATGGGAGATGGAGAAATGCCCTGTGTGGGGCCGGGGTGACCCAGCAGCTCGGGGTGGACACAGCCTCCTACCCGGGCATCACCTGGAATGTCGTGGGGTGGGTGGCGATGTGAGGCCACCGGAGCCCGCTGCCCTCTCTGATCCCTGGGATGTGCCAGCATTGTACGGAGCAGCTCTGGGCTCTTCCACACGCACCTGGAGACAGGCGTGGTGTTACCTGCTGGAACTTGCTCCTACTTGGAGGGATTTGGGCAGAGGAGAGCTGGCATAGAGCTGGCGGGACTGGGAGGGGGGGTTGTGCTCTGGTGGGAACATCGATGTGAGATCGGGACTCAATCAGTCTGGGTGACCGTGGGGAAGCAGGTACCTGTGCAAGTGGGTAATAAACTACTCACAGCTCGGCAAGATTAATGGTAATAACCATAAATCAGCGCCGGCACCAGGGTCAGACCCGGATTTATGGCCCTGGAGACAGGAATTCCTGTTCTTCATGGAACAAAGCCCTGATCCTTCAGGGGCCTGGGAGCGTGCTGAGTGTTATTGTGGCTGCAGAGCGAGTGTAGGTGCCTGGGGAACGGGTCTGAACCCCTGATGGGGGCTGAGCTCACCCCTGACAGGGCAGCCTCTCCCTCTGCTTGTTCCAGCCGGCAGCGGGAAACACCTCCCTGAGGGGTGAGCCAGGATTGCTGCCTCCCACAGCACATTGATCCCGTCATCTCGGTTGAGAATGCCAGCCACGGAGCTGATTAATGCCGGGGTGGGCAAGTGCTGGGTTATTGTTCAGTCTCTCTTCGAGAGGTCGATGGGAAATTTGGCAGTAGCTCTCCAAATACGCAGCGTGCACACAGGCATTGTCCCCCTAAGGACTGAGCAGGATTTACACGTGAGTGTTACATTGTAGTGGAAATGCACACCGGTGCCCGGCATTGTCACATGCAGTTGTATCAACGCCTGCGGGAGAGTGTTCCCTCAGTCCCTGCCCTGGTGTGACCTGGCAGTGCCGGGGCTGGCTCCAGGCTAATCTGCTCATGCTTTCATTTCACCCTGATCCTTGCAGGTCCCTTGGCTCAGAGGTGCTGTGTGTGCTCAGGAGGCTGATCCAGAATTCCGGATGGATATTTCCTCCTGTGCAGATGGTGCAGGTCCTTCGGTGTTAATGCTCGGTAGCAGCCGTGACTGAGCTGCTTTCCCCCACCTAATGCAAGGCAGTGTGCTGTGTGCTAGCAGAAAGCACAGACATCTTTTAAGGATGTGTGATCCTGTTGGGAGCTCTGGGCTTGAGGAATTGCAGGATCAGGCCCGATGTGGTGGTGTGTTGTCAGGGAGGTGCTGCTGGGTCATCTGGGGGTTAAAGGTTTTGTTGGGCTTTTTTTTTTGAGAACCCTAAACCGTTTGCTTTGGTAATCCTGTGTCATTGAGTTCTGCCTTAGAGCTACCTGGGGGATGTGCCGTGTCCCTTTCACTGGGGTCGAGCGCTGATGCTCTGAGTGCTGTCGGAGGGACTGGGGCAGCGAGGGGTGGGTTAGGGTGGGAGCTGCAGACAGGAGCCTCTGCTTCTACAGCGGGGG
>VZRV01007631.1:114186-164365 GCA_013398115.1 Falcunculus frontatus
CCCGCCCGCCGCGCACCGCCGGCGGCTCCGAGCGGGACCCCGCGCCGCCGCCTGTCGCCGCCGCACTTTCCCCCATTCCCCGCCGGGGACGAACCCTCCCCCTGTCGCCCGGAGCCGCCGAGGAGGGGATGTCCCTAGGCAAAAGCTGAGCTCTGGGGAGGGGCCGCCCCCCGCCCCCAAACTTTTCGCTCGGCCCCGGAGCGGCGGGGACCCGGCCCCCCTGGAGCCCGGGCGGGCAGGAGGGGCCGGGGGCGCGGCGCCCTGCGCTTCCCGTCCCCTTCCCTGACGCGGGGCGCAGCGCTCGGGGAGGGGCTCAGCTGCCGGCTCCGCTCCGGATTTGGTGGTCCCGGCTCCACACGTCCCTGGGGAAGCTGCCGATGGTGGGGGGCTGCCTGCGGACCGCCGCCAGCCCCACGAGGAGCCCTTCACTCCGGCGCCTTCTCCTTCCCCTGAGCAGTGCTGCTGCGGGGGTCCCTGCGCCAGAGCCGCCCGGATTATAAAGTCGGGGAAGTTCTCCCCCCGCAACCCCCCCAGCTTGTCTCGGAGGAGCCATGGCCCGACTCCGGAGCTGGGGGCTGCTCTGCTTCGCCGTGCTCGCCCTGCCCGGCCCCCCGGGAGCCGGCGCCCAAGGTAAGGGGATGCGGGGGGCGGCGGGAGATGGACCATGGAGAGATGGGGGGTCCCCGCCCTGCACCCCTCTACCGAGCCTTCTGCTACCCCCGGCTGGGAGATCGGTGTGCCAGCCGGGGGGTGGGAAGGAGGCGGCTCCGGAGCTCCTGGCGGGGGAAGAGCAGCATCCGTGATATTCGCAAAGCCTCCCTGGAGCCAGGACTCGGGGCCCGCCGGTGCTGGGCGCAGCGCGGTGTCCGGGGGGGTTCAGGGCGACGAGCAGCATGGCTCTGCTCTGCCTCCGCCTTCCCCATAACTGCCCTTAGGCTGAGGATGCGGGGAACGTGTTGCTCTGAGCATGAGGTAGAGTCTGTGCCGGACCACACTGGGAGGGTGAGCAACCCCGGGGGGGTAGCGTCGCCCATTTCCCCCCCTCCCCGGGGACCCCCGTTGTACCCCAAAACCCGGGGTGCCAGTTTGGGGGATTCCCAGGGAGCAGCTCATACCCTGATGTTGGTCCATCGACTTCCAGCCGCTGGTACGAGCTGGCAGGGGGCTGGGGGGGTCTGCACCTCTGAGCCCCTGTGGGTGCCTGGGGCTCCCACTGCACCCCAACAACCCCTGGGGTCTGCAGGGCTGCCGGGCAGGGTGAGCCCCTCTCTTCTCCTCGCCTTTGGGGCTCGGGCACAGCACAGGCTGGTTTTAGCTGCTCCGCTACCCCACAGGGGTATAAAAATAGTTTGTGGCCCTTTGGGGTGCAGCTGGGGTTCAGAGGGGCCGGGGGGACCCTGTGGTCCCCTTCCTGGCCGTGAGGGTCCCCGCGGGCCCGGAGAGGAGGCTCCCGGCTGGCAGGGCTGCAGCGTGGCTGCCTCTGTCCCTGCGCTTGGACTGGGCAGATCCAGACTGGAAATGGGGGGGCACAGCTGAGCGCAGCGCCGGGGGTCCTCACCCACGACATTTCTTGCCCTTGTTTGTGGCAGCAAGTGGAGCCAGAAGTCCCTGTGCGCTCCCGTGCTCCCGCTCCCCCTGAGCCTCCCCCAGCACTGCTATAATTTCTCAGTAATTAAGTTCAGAACATAACATCTAAAGCGGCAGTATATTATCCGGGCAGGCCCTGTGTGGGGAGCTCTGAAGGTCTCTTTGATTGATTCACTCCCTTGCCGAGTTTCTCTTCTCCTGGCTGGCGTCTCCGGCTGGCGGGTCCCCTGTGATCCGTTTGTTCCCTGCCTGCCGGACGGGCTCCTGGGGTGACCCAATCTCCTTGCATTTACGTGTGGGGCTCCGGGGCCTCGCTGTGGGGTGGAAGATGTGGTGCTGCCTGTGCCCCAGCCCTCTGGAGGGGTGGGGAAGGGGCTTTGCTCCGCTCTCCTGGCGCAGGAGCCGAGCTTTGCGGCTCTGGCTCTCTGCGGCGCGTGTCACGTCCTCGCGGGCGCTGTGACATTGCTCGGTGCCCGGCCCCGGCGTGGCAGCGGCCACCAGCGAGCTGGATCTGCTGGAGGGATCATTCCCAAAGGCTGGCACGTGCCCGCCCGCCCTGCCGCGGGTGGCACTGGGGACGCGCCAGCAGGGTCACCTCCCGGCTGCGGTGCCCGTGGGGCGCCGGCGCTCTCCGCTGCATCCCGCCGGGATGGGCAGGGAGCGGGGTGATGGGGCTGGGAACAGCCCGGCACAGGGCTCCGGTTTGTCCCCACTGCGGTGGGGCAGGCAGGGCTGGCAGTGAGGGGCAGCAGCGCTTTGTGCCGGGGCTATTGATTGTGGCGGCCAAAGAAAATGGGATCAATCGGGAAGGGAAGGAGGAGGAGACGGCGCGAGACCTCCCCGGCCGGGGCACAGGGGCTGCCCGGGCACGGGGTGAGGCACTTCCATACCTGTGGTTGGTAAAAAAAAGGCCCCTCGCTACCCGTGAGAGAGGGGATGGAAGTTTAATTACAGCCCGTCTGTGCTGTGTAATTATTAATTACCCGTGGCAAAAAATAACTTATTGATTAGGGGCCTCGCGCTAATTACCCGGAGCCCAATGCGGAGCTGGGGGAAGGCTCAGCCGGCAGCGCTGCCCGGGTGGGAGCTGTCGCAGTGCGACCTGTGCCTGGCCCGGGGGCTGTGCCAGGGCTGGGGGCACGGGCAGCCCACCCCACCAGCAAAGGCCCCTCTGGCTGATGAACAAAGCAATGAAGAGCTCCCCAAGAGCTGGGGGGAGCCTGGGGGTCCCCAGCCTCCTCCTGCTCACTGTTTGTAGATTTTCTGACACCCAGAGATGCGGTTTCCCCACATCCAGTGCTGGGGGCACAGCCCGGGACCCCCCGTGCTGGCACAGCACCTCTAATGGGATTGAGGAGGCTGCGGCCAGTCCCAGGAGGGATTTGGGAGGCTTAAGGTTCCAGACGGGATTTGGGGCAGGGGCCTGCCGTGGGCAGCTTCCACCAAAGAGGCTTATTAGAGGTGGCAGCAGGGGAGTTCCAGCATCTTCTGTCCCTGTGCGTGGGGCCTGGGCACGTCTGCACGCACGGTGCCCTGTGGGGCTGGGTGGGAGGGGGACAAGGACGAGCCTCTGCCCTTCCTGGGGATGTGATGCTGCTGCCAGGCTCATGCCAGGACTTCGGTGACAAGAGCTGCTGGTTCCTGTGTGCTGGTGGCATCAGGGCAGGAGAGGATGGCCGAGCCAGGGGTTTCCTTCCCTGGCTCGCTTGTCCCTGCCAGTACTGCCACATTTGCTGGTGGCCTCGTGCAAGGCTCAGGCTCGGGAAGGAGAGTGGCTTTTAGGGGAGAGGAAGGGAAGATTAAAATTTGATGCTGCTTGGGAAGCCATTAGTGCCTGGGCACAGCGATGATGAAATTTTGATGACCTGATAATGGTAAGGGAGGGGGACACAGTCTGGTCCCAGGCAGGCTGTGTCACTGTGCCCTGTCACTGCGCTGGTCCCCAAAGGTTTGGGGTGCCAGCCGAGGAGGAGAACCGGCAGGATGAGAGCTGCCAGTGGGATGGAGATGGGAGCTTTTACCCACCTCCAGCTGCCAGCGCTGGTGGACAGGGAGAGCCGGCAGTGGCTGAGCCGCTCCTGCCCCGGTGCCATCCGGGGACCAGGGTGAGTGACAACGTCGAGAGCTGCTCGTCCCTTAGTGACGGGGACTGGGCTGCGGTGGCATTTCCGCTCAGCGGGAGCACACGCAGGAGCTGGAGGAGAGCGGGAAGGAGGGAGCAGGCGGATGCTTGGCTGCTTGAGAACCTGGGAAAACGCTGATAATTAAACCGGGAGGAGGGAGGCTGGCGGGTGCTGTGACGAGGGGTGACCCTGCCTCCACCACTCCATGAGCCGTGTCCTTGTCCCCAGCCCGTGCCTGTGGCTGGTTCGTGCCTGGGAATGAGCTCCAGCCGCACACACGTTACTGTAGGCCCTACACAAACTGGTTTGGGGGTGTGTTGGTGCTCGCAGCAGCAGCACAGGCAGTGCCTGGGGCAAAACGGCCCCGTGGGGCAGCGCCGTGTGGGAGCAGAACCCGCTGGGTGCTGGGTGGGTGGGTGAGCGGAGGGTGCCCTCCCCTCTGAGCCCTCGTTCCTGCCCCGAGCTCGTTAGCGAGTGGCTGGCGTGTGGCTGGGTGAGAAACGGCCGGGGAGAAATATGCTGCTGTCAGAGGTGATGTGATTGTGCTAACGAAGGGCGAGCTGAGCCCCCGCCGTGCCCGCGGTTGTGCCAGGGCTGGTGGCTCTGGTGCTCCACCGGTGCCTCGTGGCACTGGGCCTTGGGCTTCCAAAGCACCCGAAGGGATCCAGCAGCTCTGGGGGGATCCAGCAGCCCTGTGGAGCTGGGATGGCCCAGGGTGGGGGGCACTGGGGCACTGGGGTGTCCTAGGAGCTGCTCTGCCGGTGCAGTGGAGCGTGGCACAGAGCTGCTGGATAGGACATGAGGCCAGGATCACTCAGTGGTGATGCCATGGACCACCCTCATGCCCACGGCTGCTGCTCTGTTTTGAGGTTCCCTCATCCATGGAGGTGGATCCAGCCTCAGGACCTGTTCCTATCACTCCGCCCCGCCAGCAGGCAGGAATGTGCTGGCAGCAGCTCCCTGCTGTGCTGGCCATGCTTGGCATCCCTCACACCCTGGGCATGCTGGCGATGCCACTGGCATGGGCACTGCCCTCAGAGCTCTCCATGGGTTTGGAGGCCGGCTCTTGGGGTGCGTGTCCCGCTCCCAGCTTTGGGGGTACATCCTGCGCCCCCCTCCCAGTGCTGCCTCACCTTCCAGCTCCTCTCCCCAGCCTGACTCCCAGCACCTGCCTGTGCCCAGGGCAGGCAGTTGCCCCCTTGGCGGCCCCCTCCCCACCCTCCCCTCGCCCCCAGCCCCGGGGGTGCAGGAATGCCTGCCTGGAAAGCCATGCCGGGCTCGGGTTGCCTGGGAACTGGGAAACCTGATCCCTGGGAACGGGGGCCGAGGGCAGGGGACATTCCCGGGCTGCAGCTGGTCCCCAGCCCCCTTTGTCTCTCTGCTCTGATGGGGCCCCCAGGAATGGAGACTTGGGGCGTGGGGGTGCTCGGCCTCGAGCAGGGCCATCCCTGGGGATGCTGTGACTGGATGCTCTGGGGTGTCACCGTCCCCTGTGGATCAGTGTCACCACCATGGGCTGGGGAAGTGTCCAAGGCCAGGTTGGACGGGCCTTGGAGGAACCTGGGATAGTGGAAGGTGTCCATGCCCATGGCAGGGGTGGGGCAAGATGAGCTTTAAGCCCCTTCCAACCCAACCCATTCCATGACTCCCCGAAGGCCCTGGGATCAGCTGCTTCTGCGTGCCAGCAGCTGGGCATCCCGGCTGGCCATGGGATGGCACGGTGGCGATTCCAGGAATGCTGGGGTCCCCTGTGCTGAAGCCACTCTCCCTTCCTGCCAGCCGTCATTGTCCCCACCACCCACCCTGACACATGGCAGCTCCTGAACATGCTGGGAGCTTCCCTCCAGCCCAGGCAGCGGGGGAAACTGAGGCACAGGGCAGGGGTGGTGGTGGGGATGGTGGCAAGGGGACCGGGGGCTGGCTGGTGTCCTGCTGCCTGGTGGCACTGGGTACAGCAGGAAGGGGACCCAGGCGCTCGTGAGCTGCTCCTCTGGCTCCCATCCCTCCCTCCCTGTCTGTGCCGGGGCCCCGGGTGCAGGGAAGCCTTGATGAGTTTGACCATTAGCAGGAGAAGCCGCTGAGCTAATTTTAGCCGTGGTAGCTAATTGCTTTCTGCACTGCTGGGTGAGCCCACAACCTGCGAGTCCTCGGCTGTAACCTTGAGCCCTCCCGGCTCTGCACACGGTGGCACTGGGGTCCTGCCAGGGCAGGGAGTGGGATGGGGATTTGTCTGTGGGATTGCTGGGCCCTGGAGGGGTTTCTCTGGGACATTGGGGTGTACAAAGCTGGGAGGGGTTGGGGTGCCTGGCAGCATCCTGCTACCCCTGGCTTAGATTGGTGTCGCTTGTGTGGAATGGGGACAGGAGGTGTGGGAGGACTCTGGCTGTCCCCTGGGCCAGCAGGGGTGGCTGTGGGGTGTGGACCCCCCAGTGGTGGGTCTACTTCATCAGCTTGGTGAAAGGAAGTGCTGGTTTTGGACCTCCTTAAGTGGGAATTGCTGGATCCAGAGGGCATTTCCCTAGGGCAGGAGTGAGGCTGGGGACAGACGTGGTCCCTGTTCCTGGCTGCAGGCATGGAGTTCTTCCTGGGATGGCCAGAGGAGCCTGCCCCTCTGTCCCCATCCTGCAGGGCCACCCCCCAGCACATCCCAGCTCATTGACTGGGTGAGGAATCTGGGGCACGGGCTGGGCAGTGCTGGGAGTTTGTGGGGATTTTTGTGTTCCTTCCAGGAGCCCGTGTGCCCCTGCAGGGAGCGATCGAGCTCTGGGTGCCGCGGGTGGCTGCTCCCATGGGTCTCTGCAGGGTGGGATGCTCAGTGCTTCGCCTCCTCCTCCTCTTCCTCCTCTCCTGGGCTTATGAGGGGTCAGGCTGAGAGCCTGGAGGGAGGTGACAGGATCCTGCATGGATCTGGCATCCCCAGCTCCATGAAGGGCTGGTTGGGGATGGAGCGGGATGTGGACACGCTGCCGGCTCCCGGCTCAGCGTGGGGCTGGGATGGATGGATGGATGGATGGATGGATGGATGGATGGATGGATGGATGGATGGCCGGTCGGAGGGGGCTGGGACCGGCGGACACAATAGCTCTGGTTTCAGCACCCCGCCTCCTGCATGCCTGAAAAACAGCTGATGGCCGTGAAGGGGGATGAAAAGGGATTAGCTGCTGCTTCCAAAGGGAGCGCGTCCTGCCGAGCCGGACAATGCGCCCGCTGTGCCCCCGCGTCCCACCCCAGCCCTGCCCAGAGGGGCTGGGCGCTGCCTCCTGCCCTGGCTGTCCCCAAGGGCACCTGCCGACCCTCCCGTGCTCCAGCACTGGGTGCTGCACAGGCTCCCGGGGGTGCTGGAGACCCCGGCGTGGCGTCGGGGCTTCTCGGTGCTGCTTCCAGCACTGAGCAGCTCCCAGGGGACCTGGTGGGGTGGCAGGAGCTCGGAGCTGTCCCACCCCAGCGAGCACTGGGTGCCCAGCCTGGAGCCCAGCGGTGAAAGGGAGAAGCGAGCCTCGTGGCACGAGGGGTTTGGCAGGGTGGGCACCTCTGCCCTGGCCCCCCTGGTCGGTGCAGGGGCACGAGGGGGAGCCGAGGGATGTCCCGGGGCAGGAGCCAAGCGCGGCCGCAGCTGCGGCGCTGCCGGGGCGTGCGGTGCCGTGCTCGGTGGAGTGAACTGATGTTTATTTTGATAATGAGTTCTCAATGCATTCGCAAACTAATAAAATCAACTCATTAGAGTGGGATGTTTCATTCCGAGCTCTGCCGCCTTCGGGAGGGCCCTCCCCGCCGGCTGAGCACCGGGAAGCGCTCGGCACCCGGCCCCGGCGCGGAGGGAGGTGATGGGTGCCTTCACCTCCTCCTGGTCTCCGTTCTCCTCGCTGGCAGGGTGGGCAGAGGGGCTGTGCAGGGCGGTGGAAGCAAGACGCGTGCGGCGAGCAGGGCACGGAGCTGCC
This sequence comes from Falcunculus frontatus, assembly GCA_013398115.1. Taxonomy (NCBI): domain Eukaryota; kingdom Metazoa; phylum Chordata; class Aves; order Passeriformes; genus Falcunculus; species Falcunculus frontatus. The sequence continues at coordinate 121,835 of VZRV01007631.1, forward strand.
GGAGCCCTTCCCCCGGGGCGCCGGGGGAGTCTCGCTCGCTTGGCTTCTCCCCATAAGCTTCACGTCAGGCTGGAATCGCTGGCGCGGCGTTGGCTGGAAAAGCCCCTCTGGCTGCGAGAGCCACAAGTGTGTGAATAAATGCGATGACCAGAGTTTGCTGCGCTGCCCTGGAAATTCAGGGCTGGCTGGGGGGGGAATGCCAGGCTGCCAGTTCTTCCCCCACCCCGGGAACAGGGCTGTCTGGGAAGGAAAAGCTTTGGAAAAAAAAGCTTTTCCAAGGAAAACTCGTGTTCGCTGTCATGCTACAGCTATTTCTGTTTCAAGTGAGCAATGCAATGACTAATTAATACTTAGAAAAAAGGATGTCTGGGCAACACCCCAGTAAATGGGCGAGTGCCCGGTGCCCGCTGGCTCGGGGCCGTGCTGTGGGGAGGGGGACTCTGGCCACCAGCGTCTTCATCCTGCCTGGCACGGGCAGGGTGAGAGCTGGCAGAGCATTTTCCATCCCGCGGGGCTGGCGACTCGATTGCGTCAGTGCCCTGGGAAGGGCTGAGTGGGGTTTTTCTTGTGGTTTCTCTCTTCTGTTTTTCTTTCCCCGCCGGTTTTTCGGTTGGGAAACGCCGCCTCGTTGGGATTCTCTGGGAAGCGGCTGTTGTGTGTTTGTCCGTCTGCTGAGCATCCTGCGGGGCCGGGGGCGGAGGGACACGGGTGCCCCTGGCAGGAGAGACATCTCAGGTGCTGCTGTGGCTCCCGCAGGGCAGGTCTGTGGTGGCTTTGCTGTCCCACCCCTTTATGGCCGCTGTGACCCCAGGAGCTGCCACAGCTCTGGGCTGTGGTGTCCTTCCAGGAATTCCTCGAGGATACACTCAGCGTGTGCCATGGGGCCAAACCCAGCCCTGAGCTGTGCTGGCTGCCCCGGGCTTGTGTGTCACTTGGTGGGGTGGGTGACAGGGGACGACCCCTGGGGATGGGGTCCGGGCTCTTGGGACCCCCACCTCTCTCGGCAGCCGGGTGTGGAACCTGATCCTGCCAAACCCATGTGGGGAAGCTCCGGTCTCGGCTGGGAAGAGGCTGGGAAGGGCTGAAGTGCAGGAAGGAGGATGCACTTTGACCTCCTCTCGTGCCGGGGGAGCGTCCGGCTGGTGGCTGGTGGAGTGGTCTGCAGGTGATATCCGTCCATCCTTCCCTTCCTCAGTGTTTTGGAGCCTCTCCCGGGAAAATCAGCCGCAGGATCCGGCCCCTCTAATAGCGTTGAGTCACTCTCCGGGTGTCCGTGACTCACAGCAGTGACCCAGATACAGCAGAGCTGCGTAATCGCGGGCTTCGGAGGATTTCTGCCGTCGGAAGGAGTTTGCTGGGGAAGGAGTTTAGTCCAGAGCCTGGAGCTTGTTAAACATCCCCAGCTGGGGACGGGGCTGTGCCTTTCGTGGGGACAGGCGAATGGACAATGTCTGTCTGTGGCACCCGCAGCAGGGCAGCCCTGGCGATGTCCCCTGGCCTGGGGGGGCTCCTGTCCCCTGTCCCCCCAGGATCATCCCTTTGCTGCAGGTCCCTTCCAGCTCCTGGCAGCTCCATGCGTTTGGGTTTGGAGCTGCATGCCCTGGGGCCAGGATTGGGATCAGACTCCGGGGTCCGTGTGCTCGGAGCCGGGTGTGGGGGTCCGTGGGGGCTGCCCGGTGCCTCGGAGCACAAAGCTCTGCTTGTCGGCCCCCTGGGCTCGGGGCTGGGCACGCACAACGGGGCCGTGTGTGTGTGACTGTTTGGGGTTTCCCGGGAGGGAAATGTTGGTTTTTCCAGCGGCAGGGATGGGCAGGCACACAGCCCCGCTCTGTTCCCAGCCACGGGGCTGAATAAATCCCTGTTTCCCGGCCAGGGCTGATGTTTCTCCATTGGCTCTGGGAGCATTTCAAGCCTTACCTTAACCCACGTTGTCACTTGGGTGCACCTGGCTGGGTCCCCAGTGCCACCGGGCTGGGTACTGAGGGCTGTCCCGGGCTGTGCTCCATGGGAATCCTGAGGGGATAACGCTGGCACGGCCCTGGCTTGCTGCAGTGGGCAGAGCAGGATCTGTCACCAGGTTTGGGACCTCTGATGGCTGGGGACATGGGCTGGGAGCTGCTGGGGTGTTGGGGAAGGGATCCCAGGGTGAGACTGCAGGGGAAGGTGGCATCAGCTCCAGCACCGCTGCGGGGAGAAGGGAGATCCTGAGCCTTTTTCCAACACCCCTTGTCCTGGAGGAGCCGGGCTCCCCCCTCCCCACATCCTCCATCCCTGGAGGGCTTCACCCGGGCATGGTGAGGCTGCCCATGGCCCGCTGAGCCTGCCAAGAGCCCTGGCTGTGGAAGAGGAGCTTGTTATGGAGCCATCCTGCTTTTAATTAACAAATTAAAATCCTAGTTAACAATCCAGCCCCAGGGCTGTTGGAGGCTGGGAGAAGCTGGAGCGTTTGTTATGGAAACAGCAGTTAATTAACAAATAAATAAATAAGTACGGGCCTGGAGACAGATGTGGGAGGAGGAAGGGGAGATGGCAGCGTGGTCGGGGCGTCCCACCGGCCTGGCCTGGCGGGATGCATTGAGGGAGGAGGACATCCATCCATCCATCCATCCATCCATCCATCCATCCATCCATCCATCCATCCATCCATCCATCCATCCATCCTGGGGGATGCCATGGCTCTGGTGGGCATTGCCAGCTCCATTCAGAGCCACTGGGTGCAGGGGGCTCATGCTGGCAGTGCCGGGGCAGATCTGGCCACATTCCATGCTGGGGCCACCTTGGCTGGGCTTGGGGCTCCCGATCTCTGCCTGGGCTTTTCCTGAGTGCTGCCAGCTCTGGGAATCATCCCCTCTGCCACCTCTCCCCCCACCCTGCGACTGGGAGGCACCACGGCTGATCTCCAGCAGAGATGGATGAGGTGTGACACCGGTAAAAGTGCTGTGCAGCCCGCAGGTGACACCAGTGCTGTGCTGGGGACCGCAGGAGGAGGGGGCAGCGCTCGGGGGGCATCGCTGGGGGGCTGCTCCTGCATCCCTGTGCAGGGACTGTTGTGGTCCCTATCTGTGTCACCTTTGCCCTTGGACAGGGCTGTGTGGGGGATCTGGGGAGTGCTGGGTGCTGCCAGGGAGGGGCTGCTGAGGCCGTGGCCCCCCTGGCCGTGCCCTGCAGTGGTCAGCTTGGATTAGCCACAGGGATGTCACCGAGAGCCCCGAGCGGTGCCTGCTGCCAGCGGGGATTATTGCCATGGGTGGCTGGTGGGTGCTGACGGGGCCCTGCAGGGGTTTGGGGTCACTGTGCTGCTCCCTGAGGCGCTGTGGGGTCACCTGGAGGTCTCACTGCCAGTGCCACGGGCAGGGGTGGCTGTGGGATGTGACCCAGTGCCACGGGCAGGGGTGGCTGTAGGGACCAACACAGGGATGTGACCCAGTGCCTGTGTGAGGACGTGGGTGGCTGGGGACATCACTGTGGGGACACAACCCCTCTGCCAGCCCACACCGGGGTTCTGCAGGGTTTTTTGTGGGGTGAGGAGGGGGCAGAGCCCACGTCCCTCCTGCAGCTTCGCCTTTCCGAAGGCTTAAGGGAAGGAAATCAGTTTAAGCTCCTGCTCTGCAAATCCTGCGGTGTCACACGGGCAGGAGCTATGCTCTGCTGAGCAGCTCCTCCAGGTCCGCATCTCCCTCAGCCTCCCCCTTAATCCAGTTACCACACCTCTGCAATCGGCTTAAGGCATGTAGGGAACCCCAAATCCCCTCCAAGGGAGGCTCAGGGAGCGGAGCAGCAGTGCCAGAACTCTGGGCTCTGCCAGGTCCAGCCCGGCTCCTCGCTGGGGTGGTAACGCCAGCTCCAGCTCCCCTCCTTTGCCAACCCTTCTGGGGTCATGGGCACACGTCCTTGCACCCTTTATGGGAGGTGTCCCCACATCCCCAGAGCCACGCATGACCCCAAAAGCCTTTTTCCCGTGTGAGGGAATTGCTGAAGCAGCTGCACAGGGAATCAGGGGGTTGGATAGAGATGAGGTCCCATCTCCAGCCGTGTCCCCCCAGCAGCTCAGGAGCCGTGACCTGAGCCCAGGGGGGCAATGTGCCCATGGCCAGCAGCCCCCTCCTGCCGCCGGCGCCCCTTCCCCACGGCAGAGCAGCAGCCCCCTGTGCTGTGAGCAGCCCGGCAGCTCAGTGAGGCATCGGAGCAAGGACGGATGTGTTCCGGCAGCAAGCTCGTCCCAGGGCACGCGCTGGTGGCAGACGGCTGGAGGGCACTGGGTGCCAGCCCTTGGAACCTCCCAGCTCTTCCCTCGCCATGGGCAGGACGGGCACAGCACCTGGCACGGCTCCGGGCTTCTCTGTGGAGGGATGTGGCCGCCGTGAGATGTTCCGGCAGCTCTTCCCTGCTCCACCAGGGTGCTTTATCCCTGTGATCCCGGTGTGGTTGGAGCCGAGAGAGGGGCGCTGTCCAGGTTGCTCTGCCTCGGCTGAAAACTCCCTCAGCTCCTTTTTGGTGGGGGTCCCACTGCAGGCCCTGGTGTCTCCCGGACCATGGTGTTGTTTTGGGGGGACCCAGCCCGAGCCCCCCGTGCTCATCTCAGCCCCCCAGGGAGGCAGAGCCGCCTCTTCCAAAGAGGAAAATCACGTCCAGCACTGTTTTTTCTTCATGGCAAAGGAGAGGGCTGGAATTTGCCCTCCAGAAGCTGCAGGGCGCCATGTCCAGGTCCCCCTCTGTCCCTGGTCTCTGGGAATTTTGTGGGATTGGGGAACTGGCAGCTCAGAGGGAAGGGCAGGGGCGTGGGTGGGAAGAAGGAAACCCTGGTGGGACAGGGCTGGGGGACTGGAGGGATGCTGTTCTCCAGTGGCATCTGAAGCACCGTGAGCTCACAGGTGCGGGAATTAACCCCACAAAAGCCGCGCCGTGGCCTCGCTGCCTTCCCACACCCCCAGCTCCGGCAGGAGAACTTCCCACCACGGCTCTCGCTGCCTCGGAGCACTGAACCCCTCCTAAATAATTCAGGAAGGCGAGTGCCGTCCGCAGGGGCTGCGGATAAACGCGGTAAATGGCTGAGAAATGGAGCGTGTCCTTCGGGAGCCACCTCTGCGCTGGGTGGCCTGGCCCCTCTCCTCCCTCCTGGCCCAGGTGGCGACTCTGAGCCCGCACAGGTACAGGCGCCGAGGAGGAGGGGATGGAGCGGAGCTGCCGAGGCCACTGGAGCATTGGGAATTGCATTTCACGGCTGGGCAGGCTGGGATACCAAGCCGGCCCCGTGCGCCGGGCGCTTGGAGAGGAGATAAGATTTGATTAAGAAGGCTGCTATTAATTTATGGCAAGTACACTCACGGCGGTGGAGAGGTTGCTTTTAATTAATAGCCAGAAGGAGAGTTTTAAAGCTCTTGGTCTCAGTGGGGGGAGAAGGAAGGGAGGGGAAAGCAGGGAAGGAAGGGAACAAAGTAAGTTGGGAGGATTAATGGTCACATCTGCAATTATAAGTCTTTTTCTTAGTAAAAAGGGCAAAAAACCCACATCAAAAGACACGCTACGGGTGGGGGTGTGAGGGGCAGCCGGGCTGATCCCTGGGGATGAGATGGGTGGGACTGTGCCAGGTGCCTTTGGCACTGCTCCGTGTGGGGAGTGGGGCTGCCCCATGGCATCAGCCCAGCCTGGGGGGACAGCAGGGGACAGCTGGGTGTCCCTGTGGCTGCTCCAGGGCCAGCTCTGCTGGGATCAGGACCGAGGGCCAATGCTGGGATGGATCTCATGGAAGAAATTCTTTATTGCGAGGGTGGGGAGGCCCTGGCACAGGGTGCCCAGAGAAGCTGGGGCTGCCCCTGGATCCCTGGCAGTGCCCAAGGCCAGGCTGGACAGGGCTTGGAGCACCCTGGGACAGTGGAAGGTGTCCCTGCCGTGGCAGGGGGTGGCACTGGATGGGTTCTAAGGTCTTTCCCAACCCAAACCACCCTGGGATCCCGTGACTCTCTGATTTTGGCTTTGGTGGTGATGGAATGAGGAGGATGGAGTCGTCCTGCTCCGCTGTGGGATCCCTTTGGAGGCTGCAGGGTGTGGCTCCGGTTGCTCTGCACCTGCCCAGGTGTCAGGAGGAGGGCGAGCAGGGCTCAGCCAAGGTTCCCAAACCACACTGACCCATTCTTGGCTTCATCCTCGGCACCCCCAGGCGGTGCCCGCTCCCGTCGGTCCCCGCCCGGCAGCACCGTCGCTCTCCGCGGCTCCCCAGGTGCCGGCAGCGCTCGGCTTTTCAATTCCGTGTTTGCTTTTTATTAAGGGGATGGAGCCGTGCCTCAGGAATGCTAATGGCTCCGGCAGCGGCGGAGAGAGCCACTAATCCCCCTGCACCTGCCACCCGCCCGCCAGGGACCCCGGGAGAGCCTCGCCCGGGGACACCGGGAGCGCCGGGGGCTGTGCCGGGGTGTGGTGGTGGCTCCGTGCCCTCGGGGACACCGGTGCCATTGAATCGACCTGGTGGCTTTGCCAGCACCCGCCAAAAAATTGATGCTTCCCAACAGCACCCGGCATCCGACAGCCGGGAATGGGACTGAGCCAAGGGGTGGCTGCTTGGGCAGGGATTCGCTTGTCCCCAGGGCCACCGTGGCCCCATCACCCCTTGGATGGCCAGTGTGGATCCCCTGGGGCCACCTCTCCTTGCACCCAGCTGAGGCTGTGACCCCACTGGGGTGCTCGGGGACGTTCTGGTCCCCCATGGGTGCTGTTTTTGGGGACCGTGGGTGATGTTCCCCCCTCCCCAGCCCCTCAGATGTGGCACGGCTGCGGCGGCGCCAGGGAACGGCGCTGCGAATATGTTCCACAAATGAATAATAAAAACAAAGGAAAATTACCCTCTTATTGAAACTCGTTTTATGAATAAAACAATTATTCTGGTAATTGAAAAAATGTGTCGTTAAATTAAATGCAGTGGTTCCTATTAAAATTTTAGTGGATTTCTTCTTCTCCTCTGTTTCTTTTTCCCCCTTTTTCCTTGCCTCCCTCCCTCCTGCCTCCGCTGGCGGCTAAAGGCTGGTAATTATAGCGGAGGGTTTCGCTTTCTCTTTATTGTTTTTTAATCTCTTCGTGCTGCGGAGCCAGCGAGAGTCTGATGCCGAAGAGATTTAGCTCCATCTCCCCGTGATAGGGGGGGCCAGGGCGGGAGCTGCTCGGTGGCAGTGCCAGGTGGCCGTGCCACTGCTCCTGAAGGGTTGGCATCTTCCTTATCAGGCTGGCATGGCTGCCATCCTCCTTTTTGGGTGATGATGCCTCGGGAAGGATGGGGGAGCCCTGGGAAGCTGTGGGGGCAGCAGGGATATGGCTCTGTCCCCTCTCTGTGGTACAGGTGGGGTGTGGGCAGTGGAGTGGGCACTTCCCAGGGCTGCACTGGCCATGTCCTGGTGGGACCAGAGAAGGGCTGTTGGGAAGGAGGAAGAGGAAGGTGCTGGTCCCTGGTGTTGGCTGGGCTCTGTTGGGTACCTGGAGCTCGGATGTGAGGGTGGGCTGGGTTCAGGACATCCCCCTGCTGCCTTTGGGCATCGGCTCCGTTGGGATTCCTGGTGCATCCTGCTGAATCGTGGTAATTAGCAGGAATGGGCACTGGGCTGATCGCCTTCCAGCGGGTGATCTGGGGAGCAGATGGATGTCACCCCTGTCCCTGATGGGGGTGACTCTGCTCTGAACACGAGCAGAGACAGGGACTGTGTAGTGCCCTGGATGGTGGTGCCAGGCAGGAGGGGACCCGGGTGTCCCACGAGCCGCTGGTGCTCCGGGGGTGGCTGGGGAGACCTTGGAATTGGATCTCCTGCCCCCATCCCCGTGTCGCCTCTGAGGGGGAAGGGGAAAGGAGGCGGCTGCACCCTCCGTCCCCACCACCCCCCTGCCAGCAGCTGCCGGGCAGAGCCGTGCCCTCGGCAGGCATTCCGGGATTCCTCCAGGCTTAAAACTCCCCGTCCCTCCCCATCAAGAGGGATTTGAAGCTGGGGAGAGGGGAGCTTAGTTCCCAGCTCGCCCATTACGGCCGGGAATTAGGATCCATTACGGCTCTTTCGGGAGCCCTGCCCTACATCCGCGCCCGCTCCGGCTCTAATGCCCTGCCAGCCCTGATGTAACTAAAGTGCAGAGGCCAAGATTGTGATCCCATTAGGCGGGATTAGTGCCATGCCAGGGCCTGGCATTAGATTGTCATCGGCAGGGGAGGGAGAGAGCTGGGACTGTCCCTGTCCCTGTCCCCCTTCGCTGTTGCCAGCCCTTGGAGTCCCATCCGTCACCGCCGGCGGCTCGGCTCAGCTCGGGGTCAGCAGTGAGGGCAGGATGGGGACAGAGGGGTTTGGTGGCACCTTTCCTTGTGGAGGGGACACTGCTGGCATGGCCTGGCATGGGATGGCGTGGCAGGGGGTGGCACCGGAGCTCCTCCTCACCGTCCCGTGCCGCCGGCAGATGTGCAGATGTTCCCAGAGACGCCCCTCGCTGCCGCCTGTGTTTGGAAAGTGATGAATTTCTGCACCAACTAATTAGCCTCTAATTAGCAAGTGGAGTGTAAACAGTCACAACAGATGGGGGAGAGGCGGAATGAGCAGTAATGACCCTTCGTTTGGGGGGGGACGTGGCTGTCACCCACCGGGAACCCTCCCCCTGGGCCCAGGGCTGGGGGAATGGCAGCTCCCATCAGTGCCAGCTCTGTGGTGACATAGGAGCTCCATGAGCCTGGATTTGGTGGTGCCATGGCCTGTCAGAGATAGTGGGAGAGAGGAGCTGTCCCCAGGGAGCAGAGCTGGGATGGCTGGTGCAGCTGGAGAGGGAAACTGAGGCCAGGGGGCTGCAGAAGGGGCTGGGGATGAGGGGGACAGCGCTGCTCAGCACTGGGGCCCCCCATTCTTCTCCCCCCCAAGAGCTGCTGTGGGCATCCCCTGGGAACACCAAGAACACCTGCTCTTGTCCCTGGAGGCCTCTCTGGAGACCTCGGAATTAATGAGCCACGTTCCCCTCCCTGGATCCCTCCTCTCCTCCAGCCGCCTCTGGCACTGGGTTGGGCTCCTTGGAGGGGCACGGGGCTCCCAGGAGGGTGAGAAGGATTCCCCTTGAGCTCAGTGCCACCTTCACCCCTCAAGGGGACCCCCAGGACCCCCATCCCCGCTGTCCCCTGCCTGGCTGGGGTGGGTTTGCCTTTCTGGGGGCACAGGAGGTGCCGGGCACGGGGCGGCCGCCGTGACCTTCGTGGGCGGATCACCACGGAATGATCCATGTGGAATCAGGAGCCGCCTCTCCTCCTCCTCTGCGCCGTTTTTCACCCCTTAATGCAGAACAGATGGCTCGGGCGCTTCAAAGCGTGATGAGCCTTAGCTGCTTAAAATCAAATTAGGATGGATGCAAACGGCGGGCAGGCCCAGGGGAAGGTGCTCCAGCAGCACCCTGCTTCCCAAACGCTTCCCAAACACCTCCCAGGTGCCTCCAGGACACGTCCCAGGTGCCTCCCAGTCACCTCCCAGATACGGGGTGCTGGCTGGGTGTGGCACTGGGGACAGCAGGTCTCAGTCCCACTGTGCCATCAGAGCGCTTGGCTGGACCCCGGCAGCACAGCCCATGGGATCAGCATTCCCTGGGGATCAGCCCCTTGTTCCATGCTTGGATCCTCCCTGCAGCTGCATCGTGCCCAGTGCACCCAGTCTGGTGCATGGCTCATTTACTGGTTTCATGCAGGAGGTGTTTGGATCCGGAGCTGCCGTCTGGCTGTGCCACGTCCCCATCTGGGCACTGCCATAATCCCAAAGCCTCCAGGGTGGCGTGGGCGCAGCCCCGGCCTCGCAGGTCAAGCTCTGCCACGCCGTGGTGGGGACACATGCGGCCACCCCCATGCACAGGTGACACAGATCCTGCACTGGGATGCTCCTGTGAGCCCTGTGGCAGCTGTGTCCCCACTCCTGGGGCACCCTGAGGGATGCAGGGCTGCTGTGAGCTCTCCAGGGAGCAGCGTGGCCACGGGTCGGGCTTGCAGCAGTGGTGCTGAACCCCACAGCCAGGGCACCGAGCTGCCAGTGGGCACCACTCTGCCCCTGTGCCACCCGGGACATGCTGGGCTGCCGTGCCCTGATGCCCCAATGTCCAGATCCATCCCAGACCTGAGGCAGGGACACCAGGATGAGTGAGGGCTGCCCCTTCCAGCCGGTGCTGCTGAGGGTCAGAGAGGAAGATTAAATTAACGAGCCACAAGCTTCTCCTTCCCTTCCTAACGACTCGCCTGGCATCCAGCACCGCTGTGCCCTCCCCTTTGCCAGGCAGGGGGGTGTAAATCCACTGGGCATTCCCGTGTGGGTGTGCAGGAGCCAGGACCGAGGAGAAGGACCCCCAGTGCAGCTTTGGGGGTGTCTCTGAGCTCCCACAAACTCCAGTCACACCCCCAGGGTGGTGGGCACTGCCTCGGTGCCGCTCACGGTGTGGGGATCCGCGGCAGGAATTCAGCTCGAGCAGACAAGAAAGCAAAGCCCTACCCCAAAGAAAAAACCCAGAGCTGTGATTGAACGTGCACTTGAAAGCTGCTGGGGAATATGAATGTGCCTTTGAAGTAAAAGGGCTTCCATTTGTTAAGCAGAAAATGGAGCTGTGTGGTTCGATTTATAGTTTTACTTAGCAAATAAAACAGGAGAGGAGTAAGTGGTTCTGCCTCGCTCCGCTCGCAGCCCCTCCGCCCCTTCACCCCCCGAGTTAAAAGCTCGGAGATGCTACAAAGGGAGCCGGGAATAAAGCAAAGAAGCAGCTTAGATAAACCTGCAGCGGGCTGAGCCCTTGTGGATGGGCTGCTGGAATGGCTCGGGGAGGGACAAGGGACAGGGAAGGGGGCTGGGTGGCCTGGCTGGGGCAGGGCACGGGGAGGTGGCTGCGGGGTGATGGTGATGCCGATGGAATCATGGAATGGTTTGGGTTGGAAGGGACCTTAAAGATCATTTTGTCACAGGGACAGCAGCGCTGTGTGTCCGTGGGGCTGGCGGGATGTGGGTTCCTGATCCCTCTCCCTCCTCTCTCCACAGACGATGTCTCCCCGTACTTCAAGACGGAGCCGGTGCGGAGCCAGGTGCACCTGGAGGGGAACCGGCTGGTGCTCACCTGCATGGCCGAGGGCAGCTGGCCCCTGGAGTTCAAGTGGCTGCACAACAGCCGGGAGCTCACCAAGTTCTCCCTGGAATACCGGTGAGTCTGGGAAGGGTGCTCAGTGTCACAATGGGCTGCCCAGGGAGGGTGTGGAGTCCTCATTCCTGGAGGTGTCCAAGGAAAAATGGATGTAGCACTCAGAGCTCTGAGCTGGGGACAAGGCGGGGATCGGGCACAGCTTGGGCTCGGTGACCTTGGAGGTTTTTTCCAGCCTCAGAGATCTTGGGATTCTGAGTCTTCCTGAGCATCCAGGACAAATCCTGCCCAGCACGCCGGTCCCTGGCAGGTGCCCATGCCAGGGCTGCCATCCTGGGAGGCAGCACAGAGGCAGCGTTTTGCAGCCCGGGAGCTCCTGGCTCTGTTTGCAGAGCAAACGGGGAGTTTAAGCGGGTCAACACCGGGGAGGAGGTGTTTGCACAAGTGGATTAACACCTTAACACCGGGCTGCGGATCACAGCCCACCCGTGGCTCCCTGGGAACAGCCAGACCAGGAAGGGGCAGGGCAGGGTGGTGTGAGAGAGTGCCCAGATCCAGCCCCGCGTGCCAGCAGATCCTGGCACAGAGCGACTCCGGCCCCTTGGACATGGCCTGTAAATCAAAGCGGGCCCCTCTCGCCGTCTCCTCTGAGTGTGTGTGTCATCCTCTCTGTTTTAATCAATAATTCAGGTCGAGACAAGCCGTTCCCCCTTTCCAGGCGTCGAATCCAAAGGCTTCGTGTTGCTGTAGCAACGCGGGGCTGCTCCGGGATGCCGGGAACGCGGAGAGAGCGGTTGGGTGACGTCGTGTGCCGTGCTGGGATCCTGCAGCCCGGGCCGTCCTTGGGGACCTTGGGGGCTGTCCCCCACTCAGCCGTGGTGGCTGCAGCTCTGCAGTGCCCTCAGAGGGGGCTGGGGACCCTGTGGGACACCCTTGTCCCTTGCCACGGTGTGGAAGTTCAGAGACCTGTTGAGCCCCACGATTCCCGCAGCTCACTCCTGTCAGGAATACAGCTCTTTGCCAGGCAGGAGAAACGAGTCAGGACCCTGAGCCCGGGCTCTGCTCTGTCCTGGGAGTGGGTTGGGGTGCCTAGGGGGCACCTCCAAACCCAGAATGGGGATTCTGACTTCTTTTCCTGAGTTTCTCCTGGGTTTGATCTGTGCCTCAGTTTACCCTTTGATAGGAAAGGGGCCAGCGCTGGTGTCTGTGCTCTGGGATGCCCGGCACATCCCCACATCCCTGCTCCAAGGTGACTCCCCTCTCCCAGAGCCCTCAGCCCCCAGCTCCAGCATCCAGCCAGAAAGGATTAAGGGAGGAAGAGAGAAACCAAACAAACAAACACGTGGGGGAAACCCAAACAAACCCAGTGCAGCCAATGGAGCAGAGAAGCCGCCGTGCAAATCCCTGCCGGGCTCCCACAGAACCTGCCAGCATCCCTTGGCTCTGCCTGGGGCTCCGTGGGGATTTAGAGTGTGGAGATGAGGGTTTGGCTGTCTTGCCTGGCACTGGAGGCTGCTGGTGAGAAGGCGAAGGACCAAAATTAGTTGTGATGGGCAGAAATTGAATTTTAATAGAGCTGTCGGTGGCACGGAGCCAGCCCGCTCAGGCAGTGGGAAGGTTGTAATTAAAAGTTAACGAGTTTAGAAACAGAGTAATCCTTGGAGAGGGGAGGGCTGGTGCTGATGGCCAGGGAGGCTCAGGGATGCTCTCGGTCTTGTGGGGTCAGGGATGGCTCTGGGGGTGTCAGTGCCGTGGGTGAGGGGTTTGGGGTGCACCAGTTGCTCCCAGCTCGGTGCTACCGTGTGTCCCCTGGTCCAGGGACAGGAGGACATTCCCCAGAGCCTGGCTGTGCCCATGGGGGAGGCTTTGGAGAGGACAATGTGCTGTGGGGGGCTGTGCCCAGGGACTGGCTGGGCTTGGTGGCATCACCTCGCAATTCCCAGCCAGGTTTGGTGGCATCACCTCGCAATTCCCAGCCAGGTTTGGTGGCTTGACCTCGCAATTCCCAGCCAGGTTTGGTGGCTTCACCTCGCAATTCCCAGCCAGGTTTGGTGGCATCACCTCGTGGTTCCCAGCCAGGTTTGGTGGCTTCACCTCGCAATTCCCAGCCAGGTTTGGTGGCTTGACCTTGCAATTCCCAGCCAGGTTTGGTGGCTTCACCTTGCGGTTCCCAGCCAGGGCACCGTGTCTCCAAGCATTTCATCCTCGTCATCCTCACTGCTGCTCCCCAGATCCCCTCCTGAGCAGGGCATCCCTCCAGCACCACTGGCTGCAGTGGCCCTTGTGCATCTCCCCCGTTTTGGGGGGCTGAGGGCAGGAGGTTGTGGTCCCCCCGCCCCCCTCGAGCCGCCCCACTTCTCGCTCGCCGGTGGTCGGAGGAGCTCACGCCATGTTTCCAGGGAAGGAGCCGCTCTCCCAGTTTGGCAGCGTTTCCATGGCGACCGCCCTTTCCTTCCCGCAGCGGTTCCGCCACCACCGGAGCGGCTCTTGGCGTTCGCTGGGGGCCAGGTGGGCAACGGGCTCGGCCGGGCCCTGGTCCCGAGCCGGGCAGGGCCACGGCAGTGCCTCTGCGTGGGGCTGATCCCTCGGGAGCATCCCTGGGGAGCGCGGCGGCATCACTTGGCTCTATGAGCATGTGGAGCCAATCTTCCTGAGGAGCATCCCGGGGGATTAGAGGTGATGAGGGGCTCCAGAAGGACAGGGAGCAGCCTGGGGCTGTGTGCTCGTGGAGTCATCTCCCCCTGGGAGCCATCCCTGGGGACTGTGGGAGATCGGGCACCAGCCCGGCCCTGTGCGTGCTCATGGACCCATCCCCCCGGAGCGTCCCTGGGGATGGGAACATCCCAGCTTGGTTCCACACGCACGCAGAGCTGTCTTCCCTCAGGAGGATCCCAGGGGATCAAGCAGGATGAGGGACCCCCGGGGGATTGAGCAGCAGCCTGGCTCTGTGTGTGTGTGGAAACATCTTCCCTCGAGAGCATCCTGTGGGGGGATTGGGCATCAGCCTGGCTCTGGGTGTGCCCATGGACCTGTGACCCCAGGAACACCCCTGGGGATGGAATGGGATCAGGGACCCCCTGCCTTCCCCTCGCCTTGCTCTCTCCATTCCCTGCTGCTCACATGGGGTGCAGGAGGTCGTTTTCCCATGGGATCCCTGCTGCCTCCCTCTCTGGGGACCCCACAGTGGCACCCCTCCGATGCCCACTGAGGTGACACAGCTGGGTGGCAGAGCCGTGCCCACACGCTCGGGTGCCCTGGCCCTGCTGTTCAGGGCCAGCTCTATTTTTTCCTCCAGGATCTCTCCGATGCCGGGCTCTCCGTGAGCTCTCTGGAGCTGCTCGTACGAGGAATCATAACATGCAAATCAGGCAGCTTGATGTCTTTAATGAAATCCTCGGAAGGAAAGCGCTTCTCTGGTGAATTGAGGATATTTATTTCTCATACAAGAAATTTAACATGCAGATTAGTTGGGTCTGGTAATTTATCACACGAGATTGTCCTATTAAGGGCTGCATCGAGTCCTGCTGCCTTCGGAAATTACCTTACACATAGATTACCTCTGGACAGACTCCCATCCATAGGGATGCATCTTCCAGCTCCTAAATCAGCCCTCGTGCCTCTCCTCATGGCCTCCACAGCTGGTGCAGGAGTCCAGCAGCTACTGAAGGATTCCCCGCCTCCTCTCAAGAGCCCAGATCCCCTTTGCTGGAGCTTGGAGAAGTCTAATTCCATCTCTGACTCTGGCTGGCTTTGCCCCAGCTCCTGCCAGCCAAGCAGGGCTGGCACAGCTGAGCCTCCCGGTGCCACCCCTTGCCAGCCCTGGGGTGGGTTTTCCAGGACGTGGTGCCTCTGATCCATCTCCATCTCCTTCCAGGAGCCTTTCTGCGTGGGCTCAAGATTTGGGGCAGATTTGGGGCTCTTTCAACCCCTGCTCCTCACTGGGCTGTTTTGGGGTGTCCCCTGAGGGTGCAGGGACAGGGCTGCTGCACACACAGGACTCTGATGAGCCTTTATGGCCTGGTGAGGATCCCAAATATTTGATGCTCAGAGTCTGTCCCCAAATTATGTAAAATATGGAGCCAGGAGCCTCTGAAAATCCCAAACCTGGGGCAAATAGGATGGATCACCCCCAGATTCCTGCTGGAATCTCCACCTGTGCTGCTGCTCACCGGGAGCTCATCCCTGCTCTTGGGGGGGCCCAGCTCTTTGCCAGCCCAGGTGCAAAGCCCAGCCCTCTGCCTTGGGGAGCTAATTACCACGCAACGAGTTAATTAATGGGAGCTGAAGAACATTGGAGGGGTTGCATCCAGGCTGGGTGGGAGCCCAGCAGGGCTCTTCTGTTTCTGGTGGCTCCAGCCTGCTCTGTGTCACCTTTGGCATCGCCACAAGTGGCCCCAGGAGTGCCGGTGAGGGGTGAGGGCAGCATGGGGTGGGTTTTCCTGGGAATGCTTGTGCTGGGAAGGCTCCTGCCTGTCTCTGTGCCTTGTTTGGAATTGGGGGGACACTTGGGTGTTGGCATGAGGAGCCGTGGGCACAGGGCGGCAGTGTCGGGGCTGGCAGGAGGCACGTGGCGGGATGGCAGTGGAGGGAATCTCCTTGCTGGGATCTCACAGGGGCTCAGGAGCCACGGAGGAGAGGACATGGAACTCGTCAGAGCAGGAGATGCCACCGGAGCTGGGAGGTGGCCAAGCTCGTGGTTAGCGATGCACCAGAGCCCTCCGGATGCCGCAACACGGATGGAGGCTCGCTCCGTCCCTGCTCAGCAGGAAGGAGGGTGATTAATACACGGGCATTAATTATTAAATGGCTCATTGTTCTGGCAGGGCCAATTGAAGCAGCGATTTACGGGGCTGCCGCCGCCCGCCCAATTCCCACGGCCGAGGGAAAACACCCCGGGCAGGCGGAGAGGCAGCGGCCACGTGGATCCAAACGGAGCCCGTTGTTGCAATCGGGAGCTAATTGAGATCCAATAGCCCGGTTAAGTGGGGCTGATGGAGCGCCAGGGGGGTGCTCACGGCCACATCGAGCGCTGGCCCCGCGCAGGGGCCGGGACACGCGCTCGGATGCTTCGAGTCGTTAAAGCTCTGCTAAGTGTGTTTTAATGCTCACTTGACATTTCATTATCCCACAGTAACTATTCAAACACACGTCCCCTCCAGAATTAATTAGTCGTTATACAGGATATTAATCAAAGGGGACTGTGCCAGTGTGTTTCCATCCCAAATCTGATCCAGCTGTTGCCGTTACTGGGCGGCATTGGAAGAACCCCACAGATTTCTGCGCTCTTCTGGCTTTCAATTTGATGGATCCAATCCTTTGGCTGATGCTTTTCCCGGCCCTTCTCCACCCCCTCAATCTAAGAATAATTCGGCAGCGTCAGCCCCACGCTCCTCAGCAACCCTACAATAACAGAGCCACGGCAGCAGCCGGGGCTGGGGCACGGCTGTGTCGGAGCGATGGGAACAATCCTGTGGAACACGGCGGTGCCGTGCCAGGATCGCATGGTGAGCAGCTGGGCACGCTGCTGTGCCCTGCCCTGCCTCGCCGATGGCATCAGGGATGGATGGATGGATGGATAGATAGGTTGTCATTCCCGGCATGCAGCCGTCCGTCTGTCAGACTGATCCAGAGCCAAAGCTGCTGCTGCAAACCCGCCAGTCCCCCGGCACGGGGCTCCTGCCTCCGGATCCCCCTCCTGACCCTGGGGCCGAGCGGGACACAGCCACTTCCTGACGGAGCAGCGTGGGTCAGTCCTCGCTGTGGAAGGGCTTTTCCCCACGGACGATGCCCTGTCAGCCTCTGTCTTCACAGAGAAGCCAAACAAACCCCTGGAACAGCGGAGTCAGCAGCGAGGGCTGCGCCGGGAGCTGGGCCAGCTTCACCTCTGTCCTGGCTGGAGTGGGGGTGGATGGACAAAGCCACCCGGCCAGGACACCGGGATGGATCCCAGCTGGAGGAGCTGCTTCTTTGCATGGAACAATGGATCTGGGAGCTCCTGGCCCTGGAGCTGTGGCTGTGGCACAAACTGCGGGGGCACATTGGAGTGACATCCACTCCTCCTGCCCGCAGCACATCCCCTGCGAGGGGGTGACAGGAGGGTGACATTGGGGGTGAAATCAATTCCCGTCCCCTTCCAGCCAGGCGTGATGGGGGGAAGGAAATCGAATCCGAGCGTTCTTGGATAAAAGCCTCGGTGGAAGGCGAGCGGGAGAGAACAAAGTCTGTGCTGGTTTGGTTGATGACTGCGGGCTGGGCTGCGCCGGGAATTGATTTCCTTTCTCCGGGCTATTTTCAGCTGCTGAGGTGTGTGTGGAAGTGCTGCTGCTTTAATAACTTCTCCAGCTCCCGTGTGTGGGGACCAGGCCCCCTTAATTGGATCTGCCGGAATGTCCTGGGCTGGGGACAAGGGACGAGGCTCCCTGTGCCCATGGAGGTGTCCTGCCTGTGGGGACAGGGTGCTGCCAGCACTGGGCATTGAAGGTGCTCCCTGTGACCCCAGGGGTGGGGTTGGTTTGGGCTTTGCATTGTCCCTGTCCTGGAATGAGGGTCTGGAGGGGACGTGGCAGCGAGGACACGGATCTGTTTGGGGACACCCGTGTCCCTCTGCTGCTGCGTGTCCATCCACCCATCCATCCATGGGCACGAGTGTGTTCGGGAGTCACGGTGTGATTTATTAACGAGGACACCACAAGGAGAGCGGGCCCATTATTCCTGGCGTCTGCAGCCGTTCCTGACAGCTCCGTGGAATTGAAATATCTTATTTAAAGCCTCTGGGGAGCATTTTTAAATATCAGCCGTGACACTCAAGGACTCGTTCCCAAAGGGCACCCTCCCTCCTCCCGCGGGGACGGGTGACCCCTGCACGCCGCGTGGGTGGGCGGCCGGGTGGATGTCACAGCAGCTTTGGTGCCAGTCCGGCCGTGCCCGCCCCCATCTCCGCGGTGCCGCCGGGCCAGGGGCGAGCCCCGTGTCCCCTGTCACCGTCTCCCGTGCAGGGAGGTGGGCGCGGGGCCCTGCTGCGCTCCCGGCACGGCGAACGCGCTCCTCAGGTCTTATGAAAGTTTAATTTACGCTCAGTTCTCAGGAGAACAAACAAAGCTCTGCCGAAAGAGCCCGCGGCGGGTTTTAACGCAAGATTAGATTTTGGGCAAGGAGGGCTGAGCTTGCTTTATTTATTCCCTCTCTGCTTTATCTCGCAGCGCTCCCCGTCGGGGACGGCGACGCTGCAGCGCCCGCCCGGCCCCTGGAGACTCCCCCGTGTTTTGAGGGGGATGAAACAGGAGCTCCAGGGGTGGGGACTGCCCGGGGAGGTCTGGTGGCAGCAGGGTCCGGCTTGGGGACCGGGGCGATGCTCGGGGGGTGGTCGAGTGGAGATGTGGTGATTTCCTTTATCTCCTCACCGGCTGCTGGCGCTGGCGGCTGATAAGAGTAGGCGTGGGGGTGATAAAGGGGTTCAGGCGGGATTCCTCGGGGCAGCGCCCGACTTGGCCGCTCTCACGTCCCGGCTGTGGATGCAGTGTCACTGCTGGGGCTGGGGCAGGGGTGGGGACAGCGAGTCCCAGGTCCCAGCTCGTGGCGATGGGTCACATCCAGCCCCTGGACCCGGAGGGTGACAGTCACCAGCTCGGGCGCAGTGGGAGCACCTCCAGTGTGGGTGGCCACGAGTCCCTGTGTGGCAGTGAGGGACACTGGGGTGTCCCCCCAGCCTGAGCACACATCCGTGCCTGCATGGCCACGCACATCCATGTAGTGTACTCACCTCCAGCAGCAGCTCCTCAGGGAAAAGGAGCTCCTGGCACTGGTGCAGTAAATCGGGGGGCGGGCAGGACCTGCAGCCTCTCCAGGGGGTTGTGACAGTGACACGGATGTCCCCTCACTGCTGATACCCCCTCTGCAGGTACATGATCACCTCGCTGGACCGCACCCACGCCGGTTTCTACCGCTGCATCGTCCGCAACCGCATGGGAGCCCTGCTGCAGCGCCAGACCGAGGTGCAGGTGGCCTGTAAGTGACCGTCCTGCTCTGGGGGGACTGCATGGGGACACCCAGCTCCTGGCGCTGTGGGACAGCTCTGGTGTTGATGCCACTCGTGGCCAGCACGTGCGAGCCTGGAGCGTCCCTGGGGTGACGCTGGCAGGGACATCGGGAGTGTCCCTGGGGTGACACTGGCAGGGACATCGGGAGTGTCCCTGAGGTGACACTGGCAGGGATGTCCAGAGATTAGAGGAGGAGATGAGAGTTCTGAGGCCTGGGATGGTGGCTCTGTCCCCCTAAGGGACCTGTCCCTCTCTGTCACCCCTTGCCTCTGGGATACCCCCAATCCCATGCCCTTAAACACCTCCTGAGGAGCAGTGACAAATCAGGAGGATAATGAGAAATTAATAAGGCAGCTGTGCTAACAACTAATGGTAATGGCAAAGTCGTTAAAAAAGGATTCTTTACATGTTTTTAATTACAGCAATTAAAGAAGTCAATAAAAATCCCCTGTCCAACCCCCCCTCCTCTGTGCCCCCCACTTCCCTCAGTCTCCCACAGCTGCTGTGTGCTTCCAGCCTGGGAATGGCAGGCTGGGATGGAGGCAGCTGTGTCCCACCTTGTCCTTGGAGTCAGGGTCGTGCTGGGATGCAGGCAGCTGTGTCCCACCTTGTCCTTGGAGTCAGGGTCAGGATGCTCCCAGCACTGGGACATGGGATGGGACATGGAGAGAGGCCAGGGAGCACCGGGACTGGGCCCTTCCTGCTGTGGCTGCAGCCTGTCTGTGGTGGGAGACACTCGGACGGGGGTCCCTGACCCCACACACGGGTGATGGGGCTCCAGGTGCTGGAGGATCAGGAGCAGCCGGTGGGATCTGAGCCACCCCACATCCCGGAGCCAGCCGAGCCACCCCTGCCGGGGAGGGGACCAGGAGCAGCCCCTCTGCGTCACTCCCTGGGGAGCCTATCCCACAAACCCCATCCAGACCCGGGGCTGGCTCCCTGGGTGCATTCCCGGCTTCTCCCCAGCCCCTGTGATGGTTCTCTCCCCCGTTCTGCAGACATGGGGAGTTTTGAGGACAGTGAGACGCAGCAGAGCGTGTCCCACGGGGAGGCTGCTGTCATCCGCGCGCCCCGCATCGCCAGCTTCCCGCAGCCACAGGTCACCTGGTTCCGGGATGGACGAAAGATCTCCCCCAGCAGCCGCATGTGAGCACCCCCTGGATGCCCCTGGGATCCCCCTGAAACCCCCTCAGCGTCCCCGGGGCTGCAGTTCCCGTTGTCACCGCACTTAAGGATGTTTAACAAACGTCTCGAGCGCATGGTGCTAAACCCAGGGACACACTCGGTGACTAATGGCTCTGTTTGTTACCAGAGGAAGGGATTTCTTAACAAAAAATGGAAACAAGAGGGATGAAGGCGGGGGAGAGGGTGGGACAGAGCCAAGCACGGCACACACACGTGTGCCAGGTGTCCCCATGGAGCTGTGGCAGATCCCGGTGCTGCCAGAGCCCTGGCAGCCACAGCCTGCAGGAATTGAATTTGTAACCCCCATTATGCAGGAATTGAACTGGTCTCCTTTCGATTTGCAAAGCGGGATTGAGGAGATAAAACTCCTTTATCTCATATTTAATGGTAAAAAAAATGTATTCCCCACAGCATTTTATGTTTCCAGCAGATTAGATTGTTCCATTAAATAAAAAATGAGCAAAAAAAAAGGAGAAATCCTACGAATCCGCACTGTCCCGTGGGCTCTGCTTGGAGAGAGGGGTGCAGGGCTTGGCCCCCCATCCTAGGGCTGGTGCCTGGGGCAGGTGGGGAGTGAGGGTCCCAGCTCGATGTCCCCTTTGGGTTCACTCCCACTGCCCTCTCCTCCCCCAGAGCCATCACGCTGGAGAACACCCTGGTCATCCTGTCCACGGTGGCCCCGGACGCGGGGCGTTACTACGTGCAGGCGGTCAATGACAAGAACGGGGACAACAAGACGAGCCAGCCCATCACCCTGACCGTGGCCAGTGAGTGTGGGGGGCACTGCCCCCCTCCCCCCATCCCCAGCCTTGCCCCCAAGATTTAATTTGCAGTAAATCACTTTGGAGGCTCCGGCTTCTGCTGACTTAACAGTTCAGCTGCCTCGGAATTTATTTAGGTGCTCGGGGCTGTGCTGCAGGCGCTGGAGTGTCACAGGCACAGCTCCTGTTCCAGCTGCATCCAGCCATGCCCCAGGGATGGGCTGCGGAATGGGGGCTGCAGAGTCATCCCATGGACACCCTCCCCACCCCTGTCCATGTCCCTCTGTCAGCTCCCGGTGCTCTGGAGCTGCCCCAGCCTGGGGGCCACCCCTGTAACCTCATCCCTCCAGTTCCTTTGGGCCCTCCAGGGCTTCCAAGGGTCCCCCAGCCCATTTGGGTGGAGACAGCCCATCCCATGGGATGTGCCCTGAAGTGGCATCAGTCCTGTCACACTCTCCCCCATCTCCCCTCCTGCTGCTCTGCAGGGTTAGGATGGGTTATCCCTGTCTGTGGCGGGCTCTGTCTCCCATCCCCATTAATCTGTTTTCCCATCCCTTGGTGTCCTGGAGTGCCATAAACATCCCGGAGCCCGTGTTTATGGATTCAGCTCTATCAGCAGCTTTCGAGCCGATCGCGTTTTTACAGCGCCTACACGAGGGATTTTTATTGTTGCCATCATTTTGCTTTACGGACTCCCTGCTCCCTCCTCCCTGCTGCCACCGGCCTGGTGGCCCTGCCCAGAGGTCCTGGGGCTCCAGTGGGAGGACATGGCTTAGGGACACCTGGGAAGGCACTCTGATGCCACCAGGATGGCATCAGGTCCCTGTCACTTTTGTCTCCTCCAAGCCGGTCAGACAAGGATGTGGGTGCCCTCTCTGGGGACACCCCAGGGTGGGCAGGGGGTGCTCACGGCTGTCCCTCTGCCCTCCTTCTCCCCAGACGTGGGTGGCCCAGCTGATCCCATCGCACCCACCATCATTGTCCCACCCAGGAACACCAGCGTGGTGGCCGGCACCTCAGAGGTGACCATGGAGTGCGTGGCCAATGCCAGGTGAGCCATGGGGTGGGGATTGGGATGGGGATGGGGGATCCTGCTGTTGGCATCGCCCAGCCTCGGGTCTGGGTGCCCCCAAATCCCTTCCCACCACGCTCCTGGATCCTGTGGGACAGAGGGAGGTCCCTTCCCACCTGAGTCCTGCGGGATGGAGGGAGGTGGGATCTTCCAGGGAAGCCAGAGCTGGCTCTTGACATGTCCCTGGCCCCGCCAGGCCGCTGATCAAGCTGCACATCATCTGGAAAAAGGATGGGGCACCCGTGTCCAGTGGGATCAGTGACTACAGCCGCCGGCTGACCATCCTGCACCCCACACTGAGCGACAGCGGCTTCTACGAGTGTGAGGCTGTGCTGCGCAGCAGCAGCGTCCCCGCCGTGTCTGCCGGTGCCTATCTGTCTGTGCTGGGTGAGCTCCTGCCCACGGGCCCCTCCCTGTCTGTGCTGGGGGACCAGCTGCCCACGGGCACCTCTCTGTCTGTCCTGGCCGAGCTCCTGCCCGTGGGCACCTCCCTGTCTGTGCTGGGTGACCAGCTGCCCATGGGCACCTCCCTGTCCGTGCTGGGTGAGCTCCTGCCCACGGGCACCTCTCTGTCCATGCTGGGTGAGCTCCTGCCCACGAAGAGCCCAGACCACGCGTGTCATGAGCTGGGGTGGGCTCAGACCTGGGGCTGGGATGGGAAGTGACAGGAGGAGCACTGGGGGTGTTCCTTGGTCAGTCCAAGGACCAGGGCCGGGTTCCCTTGGCAGAGCCCCCGCAGTTCATCAGGGAGCCAGAGAGACACATCACGGCCGAGATGGAGAAGGTGGTGGCCATCCCCTGCCAAGCCAAAGGTGAGCTGCTCCCCGGCACCCCCTGTGTGCTGCCGTGACCCCGTGCCTGACGTGGCTGTCCCCATGCAGGTGTCCCCCCTCCCGAGATGGCCTGGTACAAGGACGCTGCCCTGCTCCACCTGGAGAAGCTGTCCCGTTTCCAGCTGCTGGAGGACGGCAGCCTGCAGATCAGCGGGCTGATCCCCGATGACACCGGGATGTTCCAGTGCTTCGCCCGCAACGCGGCCGGAGAGGTGCAGACCACCACGTACCTGGCCGTGACCAGTAGGTGCCAGCTCCCCTCTGCCCTGGGGGTGCCCTGTCTGGGTGGTGGGTGGGATGTGCCCCTGCATGGGTCCCACAGGAGGCTCAGGGACCCCAGGAAATTCTTCTGGGTCAGGTCCAGGCTGGGCATAGCGAGGGAATTCACGGGGGGCTGTGCACCTCTGTGCCCCACAGGCATCGCCCCCAACATCACGCGGGGTCCCCAGGACAGTACGGTGATCGATGGCATGTCCGTCATCCTCAACTGTGAGACCTCGGGGGCTCCGCGCCCGGCCATCACCTGGCAGAAAGGTAAAGGGTTGGGGACAAGCCTGTCCTCTGAGCCTTGCCGTGGGGCTTGGTGACCACCCCACCAGTGGCCGTGGCACTGATGGGGCTCCTCTGTGTCCTCAGGGGAGCGGGTCCTGGCCAGCGGCTCTGTGCAGCTGCCACGCTTCACCCTGCTGGAGTCGGGGAGTCTCCTGGTGAGCCCCGCGCACCTGCCCGATGCTGGCACCTACACCTGCCTGGCCACCAACTCCCGCGGCGTGGACGAGGCCGCTGCAGACCTGGTGGTCTGGGGTAAGGGACTCACGGAGGGCTCACATCACCTGCAGCCGGGAGGAAGGGACCGTGCCTGGCTCTGGGCACCGCCCTGGGTGGCGCGGGATGGAGCTCTCCAGGGATGGAGCTCTCCAGGGATGGAACTCTCCAGGGATGGGGGCTGGGTTGTGTGGGTGCAAAGGGGGGCTGTCCCTGCCAGTGCCACCCCTGCAGTGGCTCATTGTGTCCCCCCACAGCAAGGACACGTATCACGGACCCGCCACAGGACCAGAGCGTCATCAAGGGCACCAAGGCTGTCATGAGCTGCGGGGTCACCCACGACCCCAGCGTGGACGTCAGGTGAGTGGGACAGGGCTGGGAGGACTGGGGGGTCCAGGCACCCCCGGGTTCCCCACCTGGCTGCTGTCACTGCTGCCATGTGCCTGGGGAGGGAGGTGGGGGTCCTCCTCCTCAGCCCCGAGCTGGTGGTCCTGCAGTGCCACCTGGTGCCCTGCGACCGGGAGCCCCCGGTCCCCTCTCCTTGTTGGGGGGCTGCGGGGCACCAGCACACCTGGGTCCCCCCGGCACAGGTACGTCTGGGAGAAGGATGGGGCCCCGCTGGGCCCCGAGAGTGGCCCCCGGGTACGCCTGGACGAGGCGGGCACCCTGCACATCTCCCAGACCTGGTCGGGTGACATCGGCACCTACACCTGCAAGGTGATCTCGGCTGGGGGCAACGACTCGCGCAGCGCCCACCTCCGTGTCCGGTGAGACCCCCTCTCATCCCGCTGGCACCCCCCGCCCGGGGCTGTGCCCCCTCCCTCCCTAACCCCCCTGTCCAGGCAGCTCCCCCACGCCCCCGAGAGCCCCGTGGCTGCCCTGAGCCCGCAGGAGAAAAGGGCCATCAACCTCACCTGGGCCAAGCCCTTCGACGGCAACAGCCCCCTGCTCCGCTACGTCGTGGAGGTCTCCGAGAACAGTAAGGGGCTGCTGCCACCCTCTGTCACTGCTGGCACTGGGAAAAGTTCCCAGGGTCACCCTGGTGCAGGGGATGCTGCGGGGAGCTTGGGGACCCCGGGACTCGTCAGCTGGGGACCCCAGTGTCCTGCAGCTCAGGTCCCCACCCTGCTGTCCACTCTTCCCCCAGACGCCCCCTGGACCGTGCTGCTGGCCAGCGTGGACCCCGAGGTGACATCGGTGACGGTGCGGGGCTTGGTCCCTGCTCGCTCCTACCAGTTCCGCCTGTGCGCCGTGAATGACGTGGGCAGGGGACAGTTCAGCAAGGACACGGAGAGGTGTGTCCCGGTTGGGGGTCCCAGGGGGGGTGGTGGCCCTGGGTGCTCACCCTGCACTGTCCCCACAGGGTGTCCCTGCCCGAGGAGCCACCCTCTGCACCCCCCCAGAACGTCATTGCCAGCGGCCGCACCAACCAGTCCATCATGATCCAGTGGCAGCCGCCCCCCGAGAGCCACCAGAACGGGGTCCTCAAGGGCTACATCATCCGGTAGGTGCCAGTGGGGATGTCCAAGGGTCCCAAACCTGGTGTAGGTGGGGGCACTGCAGCTCTGATGGCTCCTGGTCCCCAGGTACTGCCTGGCCGGGCTGCCCGTGGGGTACCAGTTCAAGAACATCACCAATGCCGAGGTCAACAACCTGCTCCTGGAGGACCTCATCATCTGGACCAACTACGAGATTGAGGTGGCCGCCTACAACAGCGCCGGCCTGGGGGTCTACAGCATGAAGGTGACAGAGTGGACCCTGCAGGGAGGTAGGCAGGGATGGGCAGGGACAATTGGGGTGGGCAGGGGCTTGGTGGGCACCCTGACTGCAACAGGTTGTGCCATTGGGGTGATGGGATGGGAGACAGGAGGATGGGTGAGGAGGTCCCAGGGGAACTGGGATGTGCTGGGCAGGGAGGACCCGGGGGGATCCCAGGGGCTGGCACCCAGCTGAGGGAGAGGACCTCATGGAGCTGTTCCTGTGAGCTGTCCCTTCATCCTGGCAGTGCCCACGGTGCCTCCGGGGAATGTTCAGGCCGAGGCCACCAACTCCACCACCATCCGCTTCACCTGGAACCCCCCCAGCCCCCAGTTCATCAACGGCATCAACCAGGGCTACAAGGTGAGGGTGATTCCCAAAAATGGAACAGCTTGTGGGGAAAACTTGGTCAACCTTCACCATCTTGGCTCCTTCTCGCCAAAATCCCAGATTTTAATTGGATCTCTTCTGACTATTAAAATAATATTTACTGTTATTTAACACTTGCATGGGCTCGGAGTCTCCCATGCTCTGTAATTAATTCCAAATTGCAATTAATTCAAATTTACATTAATGAAATTGAATTAAAACATTAAACTTGTGTCTTAATCCACTCCAAAGAAGTTCGGGAATTTAATTGCCGCTGGATGAGATAACCAGCGTGAGTAGGATATTTAACATTCTTATTAAATGCCACTTAGTATTTTTGATTAGTACTTTTAGGGCCTAATTAGTCTTTAATTAAGTTGCTAGAGGCTATCTTGCACAATGCCAATTAAAGGCCCAGCCATCCCTCCTGGATGCGGGCGAGGGGGGATCCCGCGCCGTTATCGATGGAGTTAATCACAGCTCCATAAACAGCGCTGGCACAGGCACCGAGTGCTCCCCGCTCCGTTAATTGATCGTTAATCAACACTGAGTTAATAAGAGGAGGCCGGACACGGTGTTTGTGGCACGGACGCGGCACTGGGAATCCCCATGGCGGTTCCTTTCTCCCGCAGCTCATCGCCTGGGAGCCGGAGCACGAGGACGAGGCCACGGTGGTGACGGTGCGGCCAAACTTCCAGGACAGCGTCCACGTGGGCTACGTGGCGGGGCTGCGCAAGTTCGCCGAGTACTTCACCTCGGTGCTGTGCTTCACCACGCCCGGGGACGGCCCGCGCAGCCCGCCCCAGCTGGTGCGCACCCACGAGGACGGTACGGGGAGGCTCCGACTCCCGCGGGATGGACGCTGCCCGAGCCCCGGGGAGCCCCGTCCGAGGGGAGCCCCCTCCCCGCTCGCTCCTGGCGGGGGTCCCGTGAGTGCTGAGGGCTCCTGCACTTGGGTGCTGAGTCTGGGTGTCTTTGGGCAGTGCCTGGCCCCGTGGGACACCTCAGCTTCAGTGACATCCTGGATACGTCCCTGAAGGTCAGCTGGCAGGAGCCGCTGGAGAAGAATGGAATCTTGACAGGTAAGGGAGTGCCGGCAGGTACTGGCTCTGTCATCGGTCCCTTGCCCACCCCACAGCATCTCCCCTGTGTCCCTTTCGCACCCCACAGCACGTCCCCCTTTTTCAGTCCCATTCCCACTCTGCAGCATCTCCCCCGGTCCCATTCCCACCCTGCAGGGTCACTCACAGGTCCTTTTCCTCCCCCACAGCATTTCCCCCTTTGTCCTGTCCTCTTTCCACCCCACAGCATCTCCTGCCTGTCCTGTCCCACCCTGGGGTGGGTGACTGGGGGAGGTGACACAGGGGTGCATTCCAGGGTACCGGATCTCGTGGGAGGAGTACAACCGCACCAACACACGGGTGACACATTACCTGCCCAACGTCACCCTGGAGTACCGCGTCACCGGCCTCACCGCCCTCACCACCTACACCATCGAGGTGGCCGCCATGACCTCCAAGGGACAGGGACAGGTCTCCTCCTCCACCATCTCCTCAGGGGTCCCCCCAGGTGAGCATGGTGGTATTGGGGTGCTGGGGGGCTGTGGGCGGTGCTGGGGGCAAGCAGCCGGTGCCACTTGCCCTGCCCTGTCCCCACAGAGCTCCCCGGTGCCCCCACCAACCTGGGCATCTCCAACATCGGCCCCCGCTCCGTCACCATCCAGTTTCGCCCGGGTTACGATGGCAAAACCTCCATCTCCCGCTGGCAGGTGGAGGCACAGGTACAGGGTGGCTCAGGATGGGGGGTCAGGAGGTGTTTGGGGGGCAGCTCACCCCACTGCCATCCCACAGGTGGGCCAGAATGGCGAGGCCGAGGAGTGGGGGCTCGTGCACCAGCTGGCCAACGAGCCCGACACCCGCTCCATGGAGGTGCCCAACCTGAAGCCCTACACCTACTACAGGCGAGTGCCAGGATGGTGCCACGGTGTCATCCCTGGGGGAATAGAGCCCTCTCGTCCCCCACCGTGACCCCTCCTCATTGTCCTCCCCAGGGGACTGAAGCCCCCTTGCCCCACACCGTGACCCCCTCTCCTCTCTCAGTTTCCGCATGCGGCAGGTGAACATCGTGGGCACCAGCCCCCCCAGCCTGCCCTCCCGGAGGATCCAGACCCTCCAAGCCCCCCCGGACATGGCCCCTGCCAATGTCACCCTGAGGACAGCCAGCGAGACCAGCCTGTGGCTGCGCTGGATGGTGAGGGGGGACAGTGGGTCAGGAGGGTCTGTGTCTGCATGGGCTGAATGGGGATGGAGCTGGGGGGCTGTAGGACATCAGCAGTGACAGCGCCTGTCCCTGCCAGCCCCTCCTGGAGCAGGAGTACAACGGGAACCCCGACTCGGTGGGGTACAGGATCCGATACGCGCGGGCGGACGGGCGGGGGCAGCCGGCGCTCCACGTGATCCGCGACCGCGTGGAGCGGGAATTCACCATCGAGGACCTGGAGGAGTGGACGGAGTACCGGGTGCAGGTCCAGGCCTTCAATGCCATCGGCTCGGGGCCCTGGAGCCCCTCGGTGCTGGGACGCACCCGGGAGTCAGGTACTGCTGCCCACCTGGGCACTGGGCACCCACCCCGGCCGGTCTGGCCACTGACCCTCTCTGTCACCCCTCTTCAGTCCCCTCCTCTGGTCCCAGCAATATTTCGGCAGTGGCCACCTCCTCCAGCAGCCTGATGGTCCGATGGGGTGACATTCCTGAGGCCGACTGCAATGGGCTCATCCTGGGCTACAAGGTGAGCCCCTGCCCACGGGAAGCACAACTTTCCCTGGGGGAGTCACCCTGCAGGCTGTGGGGTCCCCCGCTGTGCCAGCCCCAGGAGCTGTGCCCATCAGTGCCAGCCTGGCCTGGCTGTGTCACACGGGCTGTGTTGCAGGTGCTGTACAAGGAGAAGGGCTCGGAGGCACGTGCCCAGTTCTGGCTGGCGGAGGGCAATGCCTCCCACAGTGCCCAGCTCACCGGGCTGGCCAAGTACACCCTGTACGAGATCCGCGTGCTGGCCTTCACCAGGATCGGCGACGGTGTCCCCAGCCGGCCCCCTGTCCTCGAGAGGACGCTGGATGATGGTGGGTGACAGCACCTGGGTGGGCTGGGGGTTCCCTGGGTGCCTAATCCCATCCTATCCCTGTTCTCTGGGGCAATCCCTCTCCCCCTGAACAGGACACTCAGGGCTCCCATTCCCAGGGGATGGCATCTGGCACTTTTCCCCACTCCCCAGTGACCCCAATCTCTCCCCGTGCAGTGCCTGGGCCCCCCGTGGGGCTTCTCTTTCCTGAAGTGAGGACCACCTTGGTGCGACTCATCTGGCAGCCGCCGGCA
This sequence comes from Falcunculus frontatus, assembly GCA_013398115.1. NCBI lineage: Eukaryota > Metazoa > Chordata > Aves > Passeriformes > Falcunculus > Falcunculus frontatus. The sequence goes on from VZRV01007631.1 coordinate 151,088, forward strand.
GCGCCCAACGGCGTCATCCTGGGTAGGTGGGGAACATCCCAGGTGTGCCACACTGGGATGCTCTGCAGAGGGATGCAGAGATCCTGTGGGAGCAGGGATTGGCGTGGGGAGGCGGAGACCAGCTCCATGGGGTCCCCTGAGCATCTCGGAGCCCTCAGGGTTGAAGTTGCTGCTCGGATGTCGGTCCCGGGCTGGGTGTGAGCTCCCCCGTGTGCAGGCTGGGGCGGAGGGGGCGGCACGGGGACTGGTGTCCCCTCCCCATCCCCACCACTCCGCTCCCTCCCTGCAGCCTACCAGGTCAGCCACCGCCTGAACACCTCGGCGGTGACCGCGGCTGCCGTGGAGGTGCTGGAGGCCAGCGCCCGGCAGTTCACGGCCACCGGCCTCCAGCCCGAGGCCACCTACCTGTTCCGTGTCACCGCGCAGACCCGCAAGGGCTGGGGCGAGGCGGCCGAAGCGCTGGTGGTCACCACTGAGAAGAGAGGTAACGATGGGGAGTCCGGCCGGCGGCGGGGGGCTGGCGGTGCCCCTGCAGTGCTCCCAGCCCCTCGCCTCCCCCAGCCCGGCCGCAGCCCCCCGGGAAGCCGCTGGCGCAGCAGGAGGAGGTGCGGGCCCGGAGTGTGCTGCTGTCCTGGGAGCCGGGCAGCGACGGCCTCTCCCCCGTGCGCTACTACACCGTGCAGAGCCGCGAGCTGCCCGACGGCGACTGGGCTCTGCACTCCTCCCCCGTCAGCCACAACGCCACCGCCTTCGTCGTGGACAGGTGAGGAGCTGGGGACACGGGGGGTGATGATTCTTCGGGTGCTTTCCCCGTGCCTCAGTTTCTCTGTCCCGTGAGAAGTGCTGGTACGAGGCTGGGAAGCGATGGCCCGGTGGGAGGGAGGGTGGCTCGGGGGTCACGCCCTGGCTGCCCCATCCCCATCCCGCTCCTCTCCCCTCAGGCTGAAACCTTTCACCTCCTACAAATTCCGTGTCAAGGCGACGAACGATATCGGGGACAGCGAGTACAGCGAGGAGTCGGAGTCGCTCACCACCCTGCAGGCGGGTCAGCACCTCCTGGGGCAGGGACAGCGCGTAACCCCGTGCCCAGGGACTTCCTCCTGTGCCCAGGGCACCCCCCACGCCCTGGGCATCTCCAGAGCCTCACCACCCCCTTCTCCCCCACAGCCCCCGAGGAGGCTCCCACCATCCTCTCCATCACCCCCCACACCACCACGTCGGTGCTCATCCGCTGGCAGGTACCGTCCCCTCTGCCCTGCCCTGGGAGGTGGCACCGAGGCATACTGGGTGGCACCTCAGAGTACCGGGGAGCCCTGGATCAGAGCAGCCACTGACTGCCTTCCCTCCCTCTCCTTGCAGCCCCCAGCTGAGGACAAGATCAACGGGATCCTGCTGGGATTCCGGCTGCGGTACCGGGAGCTGGTGTACGACAGCCTGCGGGGCTTCGCCCTGCGCGGCATCGGCCACCCCGGCGCCGGCTGGGCCGAGCTCACCCGTGAGTACCCATGGCCCCCCGACCCTGGGGTGACCTGGGGGTGACAGGGTCCTTTCAGGGGAGCCCTGGCCCGCTCTGGTGTGGGGGCTGTGTTGGGGTGAGGGCTCAGAGGCGGGAGCCCACCCCTGCCCACGCTGACCCCTGCCTGCTCTCCTGCCCAGCCGTCTACGCCGTGCACAACCTCAGCGAGGTGTCCCTCACCCAGTACGAGCTGGACAGTAAGTCACCACCCCCTGTGTCCCCTCCCTCCCTCTGTGTGTCCCCCGCTGTCACCCCTGCGTGTCCCTGCACCGTGGGGTGAGCTGGAACCCCTCTGTCTGTCCCCTCTATCTGCTCCTTGGGGACACCCCCTTCTTCCCATCAAGGGGGGCTCTGCCAGGTCCCCCGGGAGTAGCGGGGCTGCCCCATCAAGGGGAGGGTCCTACTCACCCTTTGTGCCCCAGACCTGAGCAAGCACCGGCGCTACGAGATCCGGATGAGCGTTTACAACGCCGTGGGCGAGGGGCCCCCCAGCCCCCCCCAGGAGGTGTTTGTGGGGGAAGCGGGTGAGTCCTGGCAGGGGTGCCCCTGTTGGGGGCTGCAGGAAGGGGGCTCGGCTGTCCTGGAGCCCCATATCACCCAGACAGGGCAGTGCATCCCCCAGAGCAGCACGGTGACCCTGCCCCCTCCCTCGGCACAGTGCCCACCGGAGCGCCCCAGAACGTGGCTGTGCAGGCGGCCACGGCCACCCAGCTGGATGTCACCTGGGAACCGCCCCCTGTCGAGAGCCAGAACGGCGACATCCAGGGCTACAAGGTACCTCCTGTCACCTGGGAGCTGGCATCCGGCCGGGGGCTCTGGGGAGGTGCTGAATTCCTGGGGGGCACAGGGTGCGTGGCACTGGGGGTGCTGTGCATGCCTTTTGGGAAGATGCTGGGGATCCCGAGGAGATCCCGGGTGTCCCATCCCGGTGCCGAGAGGCGGCGGGGCAGCAGATGGCGCCGTCGGCCCTGGAATGCGGCCGGAATGCACTGGGATGCTGTTGGGATGCGTCGGGATGCTGTTGGGATGCATTAGGATGCAGCCGAGGTACCCAGCCCCATGCTCCAGACACCTCCTGTTCCCCATCCATTGTGGTTCCTCCTGCGTGTCCCCATCCCTCGGGAATCAGGCTGGAAGGTGATCCCAGCACACCGTGGTGATGTGAGCCGTGTCTGATGACCTCCACTCTCCTGGAGGAGAGGTTGTTCCGTTCCCTGAGGCACACTCGGAGCCCCAGGCAGGCTGGGACAGGGGCTCAGGAGCCCGGGCAGGGCAGTGTGGGGTGTTTGGGCTCAGCGAGGGCTCAGGGAAGGTGAGCTGGGTTGGATCCGTGCCTCACCCAGCTCCCCACGCCCCCTCCCGCAGATCCACTTCTGGGAGGAGCAGCGCCAGAACGAGAGCGCCCGGGTCAAAACCCTTTTCCTGCCCGAGACCGGGGTGAAGCTGAAGAACCTGACAGGCTACACCTCCTACTGGGTCAGCGTGGCCGCCTTCAATGCCGCTGGGGACGGGCCCCGCAGCTCCCCCGTGAAGGCACGGACACAGCAGGCAGGTGGGGCCCGTGGCACAGCTCCCCCCGCACCCCCCTGCCCCTGGGTGCCATGGGGAGGTGTCTCCATGGGTCTGGCTCCAGGGATTCCCCCCTCATCCTGCAATCCCGAGCAGAACATCCCTGGGCTCACCCCGGAGGGTTTGTGGGGTGGGGGCACACGGGGATGAAGGTTTAAGCTGAGGCTTGAGAAGGACAAAGGTCTTGGGAGGAGAGAGGGGGAGAAGGACACTCGTCATTCCCTCATGGAATCTTTGCTGCAGCTGGGATGGGGCACGGGGGGTGTGAGCTGATGACCAGCATTAGGGTGGAGGCAGGGACAGGAGCTGGCTCGTGCTGGGGGTGTCCCCTGGGAGCGCTGAGCTGGCCCTGTCACCCTGTCCCCTCACAGCCCCCAGCGCTCCCGGCTCCATCCGCTTCAGCGAGCTGACCACCACGTCAGTGAACGTGTCCTGGGAGCCACCACCGCTGCCCAACGGTGTCCTCGAGGGCTACAGGCTGGTGTACGAGCCCTGCACGCCCGTGGATGGTGAGGGCATGGCCGGGGGGAGTGGGAACAGCTCGGGGGGGACCCGGCTCAGCCTCTGTCCCCGCAGGTGTCAGCAAGATCGTGACGGTGGACGTGAAGGGGAACAGCCCACTGTGGATGAAGGTCAAGGACCTGGCTGAGGGTGTCACATACCGCTTCCGAATCCGGGCCAAAACCTTCGCCTATGGGCCGGATGTGGAGGCCAACATCACCACAGGGCCCGGGGAAGGTACAGGGGACATGTGGGGGACACGCGGGGCGAGGGAGGAGATGGGCTGGGGGCTGGCATGGCCCTGTGCCAGTTTGTACGCCCTGCCTCCAGCTCTGCCCTGGCCCCCAGGTGCCCCTGGCCCCCCTGGAGAACCCTTCATCTCCCGCTACGGCTCGGCCATCACCATCCACTGGTCCAGTGGGGACCCTGGCCAAGGGCCCATCACCAGATACGTCATCGAGGCCCGGCCCTCAGGTACCACAGCAGCCTCTGATCTCCATCACCACCTTGGGGGTCAGGAGAGGGGGAAACTGAGGCAGGGAGTGCTGACATGGGCTGGGGGTTAGGACGTGGTGTCTGGGGGTTGTGCATGTGCTGATCCATGAGGAAAATGCTGCTGGAGGGCCAGTGGATGGAGGGACATCACCCCTCGCCCTGGGGTGTCCTGCAGAGCCAGCCCTCCCCTCCCAGCTCCCTTGTCTCTTCCAGATGAGGGGCTCTGGGACATCCTCATCAAAGACATCCCCAAGGAGGTGACCTCCTACACCTTCAGCATGGACATCCTCAAGCAGGGGGTCAGCTACGATTTCCGTGTCATCGCCGTCAATGACTACGGCTACGGGACCCCCAGCACCCCTTCCCCATCCGTGTCAGGTGTGTTCCTGGGGAATTCTGTCCCCCTGTGCCAGAGGGAGGGTCCTGCTGCTGCTCTGTTCTTGTGGCCATCGCTGCAACCACTCCTGGCTCCTGCAGAGTCCCAAATCCCACTGCCAGCACTCCCTTTCCAAATCCCCTTCCAGCCCATTCCCTTGCCCGTGGATCCAGGCCTCACAAAACTCCCCAAGTGACCCCATGCTCTGCAGAGGAGTGTCCCCATCCAGCCTGGTTGTCCCCTGTCCCTGTGCCCCTCTGATCCTCCCTGCTGTGCCCCAGCCCAGAAAACCAACCCGTTCTACGAGGAGTGGTGGTTCCTGGTGGTCATCGCCCTGGTGGGGCTCATCTTCATCCTCCTCCTCGTCTTCGTGCTCATCATCCGCGGGCAGAGCAAGAAGTACTCCAAGAAGTCAGACTCGGGTGAGTAGTGAGGGAGAGTGGTGGGTGTTGACAGGACCCTCCTGATCCCATGGGAGCCTCTTGGGGGTCTCCCCCTGCCTTTGGGGTCTGAGTGGGGTGGTGGGAGCCTCTCTTCCTGCCCGCCTTGGGAACAACTCCTTCAGAGCCCCAGTGCCACCCAGTAACGATGCTGTGGTGTCCCGGAGAGCACTGGGAGCTCAAGATGACATAAAGGACTTGTCCCACAGACAGCTGTGGAGGCAGGGCAGCCCCAGGGGCTCACAGAGGTCACTGGGATTAGCCAAACACGGCTCTGTTTTCTTAGCTCTGTCAAGGGCTCAAATTGTGGGGAAAATCCAGAGCTCCTCGTTAAGCAAACAGCCTGGAGTGGGAGCTGGGGGCACTGGGGCAGCGCAGAGGGCTGAGCCAGGCCAGACGGGCTGGGCACGGCTGGCACCTCCCGGCTGTCCCCAGGTCACCCTGGAACCAGCACAATCCCCCCGGGTCCATCCCCAGCCCCCCGGGCAGGGTCCAGCCCCCCCCTGCGCTGCCTGGGGAGGGGCTGGGGGAGGCTGAGCATCCCATCCCCCAGGGAACAGCTCCAAGGCGGCCGCCCTGAGCCACGGGGAGATGGTGAGCCTGGATGAGGGCAGCTTCCCCGCCCTGGAGCTCAACAACCGGCGCCTCTCCGTCAAGAATTCCTTCTGCCGGAAGAACGGCATCTACACCCGGTAGGGACCCTCTGCCACCGCCCCCTCCCCGGGCACGGGGAGCATTTTCAGTCATTGTGTCCATCCCTGCTCCATCATGGGGTGGAGGGGGCTTGGATCCCGAGGGGGTGACCCTGATCTGCCCAATGTCCCCCCAAAAAGGCTGAGGGTCCCTGCCAGTGGGATCAGGGTTCTGGGGAGGGGGCTGGCACGACTGAGGGGTGGTCCCTGAGCTGTCCCCAGGAGTCTGCTGGGGTTGTCCCCGAGTGGCCCAGCCCGGAGGGAAGGGAACAGACGCTGACCACCCACCTGCCTGTCCCCGAGGTCCCCACCTCGGCCCAGCCCCGGCAGCCTGCACTACTCGGACGAGGACGTGACCAAGTACAACGACCTGATCCCCGCCGAGAGCAGCAGCCTGACCGAGAAACCCTCCGAGGTCTCCGACTCCCAGGTGACCCCCGGGGCTGAACACGGGGACAGGGACCTGCGGCGGGGTGGAGGGCGCTGGGAGCCCTCCCTGAGCATCAGCCCTTTCCTCTGCCCGCCACGAGGCAGCTCCTGGTGCGCGTTTGGGAGCAGCGCTGCTGCTCCCGCCCCATCCCGCTTTGGAGGCAGCAGCAGCATCCCTGTGGCTTCGTGGCACGGAGCGAAGCTGGCACAGCCCCCGGCCCGTGTGGTGGGGATGTGACACCGTGGGGGGCTGCCAGGGCTGCTGGGGACAGGGCACAGGAGGTCAGCAGGGCTGGGGGCTGTCCCGCTGCCCGGTCGCTGGTGGCAACGTCCACGGCTCTGCCAACTCCACAAAATGCCACCTTTGTCTTGTCCCGGGGCCACGGGCAGCTGTGGCCGGGCAGGAGCGTGGGGCCCTGGGGGGGCCATGGGACCATCACCCCCCCAGGATGGATCCTGAGAGGCTGACACCCAGGGAAAAGTCTTGCGGGTCCCAGGAGGGGACCGTGCCCAGGGGGCCCCCCCGTCGCTGCCCGCACCGGCTGTTTCCTTGGCAGATGCCGGCTCCTCTCGCTGCGGCCCGAGCGGGGCTCGAGTGGCTTTTGAGGAGCTGTGAAGAGCTGCGGGAGCTGGCGCTGGCGCGGGGCAGTTCCCACCGCCCTCAATGGGCCCTTTGTGCGCCGCCGGAGAAGCTGAATCCAATTACCGGCAGAGCCCAAAAACACCCTCCCCGCCAGCCCGGGGGCATCGCGGCCTCGGCAGCGCTCAGGAACCTTTTGTATGAGGTTTTATTTTGTTTCAGCAAGAGGCAGAAACCCCCCAGTGACGCTGCAGCCGTCCCAGCCTTTAAAAACTTTCGGGATGTGCTCGCCAGCATTCCCAAAAGAGCACTGGGAAAGCACCAGGAAAGCACTGGAAATCACAGAACCACTGAGGCTGGAAAAGACCTCTGAGATCATCGAGTCCAAGCTGTGCCCGATGCCCACCTTGTCCCCAGCCCAGAGCACTGAGTGCCACATCCAGGCTTTCCTTGGGGACTCCAACCCTCTCTGGGCAGCCCCTTCCAATGCCTGGCCACCCTTTCCAGGAGGAAATTCCTCCTGATGATGTCCCGAACTCCCCTGGCGCAGCTTGGGGCCGCTCCCTCCCATCCCATTGCTGGGAGCAGAGCCCGACCCTACCGAATTTTGGGGCCGGTGGGTGCCGTCCCCACCTCACCACATCCCCCCACGCTGTTTTTCAGGGCAGTGACAGCGAGTACGAGGTGGACCCCGGGCACCAGAAGGCGCATTCCTTTGTCAACCACTACATCAGCGACCCCACCTACTACAACTCGTGGCGGCGGCAGCAGAAGGGCATCTCCCGGGCACAGGCCTACAGCTACACCGAGAGCGACTCGGGCGAGCCCGACCACACCCCGCTCTCCAACAGCACCTCCACGCAGCAGGGCAGCCTCTTCCGCCCCAAAGCCAGCAGGACTCCCACCCCCCAGACCCCCGGCAACGCCCCCAGCAGCCAGCCCGGGACCCTGTACCGCCCACCCAGCAGCCTGGCCCCTGGCTCCAGAGCCCCCATCGCTGGGTTTTCCTCTTTCGTTTGATATTTAAACAGAAGAAAAAAAAAAAAAACAAACAGGAGAGGGGGGAAAAATTAGGGGAAAAAAAAAAGAAACAAAAGAGAAGCCCCAAGAAATTAGGAGAAAAGGAAAAAGCAGCGAGGGGGAGAAGAGGAGGAGGAGGAGGAAGGGGAGCAGCCCCAGGCTCCAGGGGTTTTCCACTTTCTCGGCAGCACGGGAGCTGGATGCCAAGCGCCGTCCCTGGGACTGGGGAGCAAATCCAGGTCCCCTCCTTGGCCAAAGCTTCTGTGTCACGGACTCCTCAGACGAGGTGGGGTGGGGGGCTCGGGGTGCACCAACATCGCCCTTGACACCCACTGGGGCTGCCCCGGACCTGCTGCTGGACTCCAGGGGGTGCTGGGGGCTGGGTGAGGGGCTCCTGCCGTGCCAAACCCCGGCCCCTCCGCTTGTGGCTCCCCCTGGACGTGGGGACAAGGGGTGACACGGAGACCCCGGACTGTGGAGGGCGAGAGGAGCTCTGCTGATCTTAAAACCTCTGGACTTGAACCCCCCAATCTGGACCCCCACAGCCTTTGGGAGAAGGATCGCAGGGGCCAATTCACTCCTCCCTTCCTTTGTGCCTGGCCCAGCACAGCCCCCCAGGAGAGCCCCAGTGGGATGCACGTGGTGCTCAACCCCCCCCGATTTTGCACCTCTGGGGCTCTGGTGAGGACTCGGATGAGGCGACTGGAGCCTCCCCTTGGCATTTCTGGTGGTTTGGGGCTTTTTAATGGGGCTTTGTGCAGAGGTCTGAGGGCACTTAGGGGTGTTGATGCCCGGGGCGTCCGTGGCTGTGGCTGTTTTGGGGGTCCCTGCACAGCACAACCCCCTCAGTGCCTATGGGTGAGCCAGCACCAGCCCGGCGGGGCCGCGGCGCCCGGGCTGAGCCGAGGGAGCTGCCAATAAACAGCCTGAGGATGAGCGTGTCCCCTCTCTGTCACCGTGCTCTCCCGGAGGAAGGGCCAGTGCGGTGTGTCCGTGTGTCCTGCTGCCCCACTGGGCTTGTGGCAGCCCTATGGCACTGGGGAAGGACCTGGGCAAAGGGTGCCAGAGGTGCTGGATAGAGCCCAGAAGGGTGAAAGGAGCTGTGATGGCCATGTCCTGTGTGTTCCCAGCGCAGTAGGGTCTGGAGCTGCTGGGAAATGGGGTGGTGGGACAGGACACCCCACTGCACCGGCACTCTGGGCACGGCAGCGAAAGGCCCTGGCACTGGGGCTGTCTCCTGGGCTGGTTCACAGCCGCCCTCTCTTGTTCCGCCCTTCAGGCCTGGCAGGAAAATCCAGGTGACGCGTTCAGGTTTCATCACCCGTCACCCCCCGGCAGCGAAAGCGGGGGCTGGGGGCGGGGAGGGCTCAGCTGCCGACGGCGCTGGCAAAGCACCAGCTCCATGCCAGGGGCTGCCAGGGCTGTCGGCTCGGCACAGCACCTGGGAGCCCCTGGAAGCCACATCCCAGGATCCTCACCCTGGCGTGGGCAAGGGGCTGCCAGGGAGCGTTGTGTTGGTGCTGCATTTGGGGACCCAGTGCTGCAGCTGCCCCTCGGACTGGGAGAATTGGGCTGTGGCGGTGGCCTTGCTGCTGAGCCACGATCACCGTCTGTCCCCATGTCAGCTCACGGTGTCCCCAGAGCACAGGGCATTGCTGGTGGGTCACTCCTCTGCCCCACCTGGAGCCGGTGCCCGAGGCAGGGCAGCACCCAGGGGTGCCCGTCCCCTCCTGGGCAGCGCAGGGAGCCCTGACCCCTGCTCGTGGGGACAGCGACGTGGGACAGAGGGGATCAACATCTGGCTGGACCAATTCTGCTCTTCATGCGCAGCTCAACTCCAACCCCCAGGCGTCCCGGCTTGTGCAAGAGGGACCTTCCTCCCACTGGGGCTGGGGCCGGAGCCGCCGGAGCCACGGGGCAGATGGATTCTGGGGAGTCGAGCAGCGCAGGGGAGTTCCCTGAGCAGGGAATGCTCCTTGTGCGAGGGACACCACCCGTGCAAGGGACATTCCCTGCGCCAGGGATGCTCCTGGTGTCGGGGCTGACCCCCGGGTGAGGGATGGATGTGCCACCCCTGCGAGCAGCGAGCACCGAGCCCCCCATCGTGGGAACAGGGGGATGCGGGTCCTGGATCCCATCTGTGTGGGATCTGTGTGGGATCTCCGGAGCAAAGCAGAGCCCAAGCCCCGCTCACCTGCCCTGACCCAGCTCGTCCCTGGCTGCCAGGAGGAGCCGGAGGGTGCAGCCACACCCGCGGCAGGTTTGGTGCTGGCGCAGTGCCGGGAGGTGACACCGCCGGCGTGGCTGTGGCCGGAGCGCCGGGGCCCCGCGGCGGCCACGGTGGCGAGGACGGGAGGAGCCCTTTGAGCCCGCGGTTTCCCACGGCTGAGGGATGCAGCGCCTGAGGAAGCGGGAGAGATCCCACATCCCACCACGGCAGAGGGCTGGGCCACTGCTCCCAGGGACGCTGAGCAGGGCACAGGGCCCACTTTGGGTGCAGCAGGGATGGGCTGAGTGCCAGCGGCACCGTGAGAGCTCCTGCTCACCTGTGCTGCCTCAGTTTCCCCATGGAACAGATGGAGTGGGAGCAACCAGGCTCGCAGGGGAAGACGCTGAGCACGGCCACCTCTCCCCCGCCTCCACTTCGAAGCAGCTCTTCCCAAAGTCCCTCCCCACCATCCCAGCCCTCCAGGCAGGTGTGGGCTGCCCATTCCCATTCCCGGTGCTCTCCAGGCTGCTCTGTGCCACAGCGGGGCAGGGCGAGCTGTCAGCACTGATCAGTCCCCGAGGATCAAATCGGCCTTGACGTTTCTCCCCAGCGCTGCTCCCTGGCCTGCGGTTTCCCCAAGGGCAGAGCAGCGCTCGCTGTCAGGGCTGGGAGAGCCAAAGAGGGGCATGGGGGAGATGAGGCACCCCCAGACCTTGCTGGGTGGAAGGGGCAGCGTTGGAGCAGGAGCTGCTCCCTGCTCCAGGTGTGATGGGGAGATGCTGCTGTGCCAGAAATGAGGGTTGTGACCCACAAAGCTGGGCTGAAATCTGTGATTTGTTTTAATTAATTTATTTTAGAAGCAGCCCCGCAGCCTGGGCTCTCCCTGTCCTGAAGATATCTCCGGTTCCCTGCCAGCTCCTGGGACAGAGCCAAGTGTGTCATGTCCCCACCTTTCCCTTGCCTTGGGGACAGGGACAGCCCCTCCTGCCACGCCAGGGGCCAGGCAGGACTCGGCGCATCCTCAGAGCCCCAGTGCCCAGGGCACTGCTCTGTGCCAGGGGTGGCAGGAGAGAAGAGCAGCAGCGAGGATGGACCCAGGTCTGTGCCCCCTGTCCCACCCCCCTGTGCCAGGGCAGGGGCTTTCCATGGGTGCTGCCGAAGCCACGCTCCAGGTGGGATCATGGAATCACGGAATGGTTTGGATTGGAAGGGACATTCAATGTCACCTTGTGCCAGGCTGGAGAGCCAGCTGTCCTGGGAGAGGCTGGGATGGCCGCAGCCCATCCAGGTGATGGTTTCCTGGGGGTCAGAGGGTTGGGGGAGCCCATTCCCCTGGCACTGCCAGCTGGGAGAGGGTTCCAGCTGGGAAAAGTGGGAGGCTGCATGGAGAACCTGCCCATGGCAGGCTCCCACCTGCACCCAGCTTGTCCCGATGCCCACCTGGGCACCACTGGGTGCTGAGGTGATGGCAGGGAGTGGGCAGAGCATCGTGCCAGGATTCTCTGGGGAACTGCTCACCCCCGGGTGAACGGTGTGGGGAAGGGGCCAAACCCCCTGGCTGTGGGTGGGGGTCTGTGGGGTTACTGGGGAGGTTTCTGGTAGAAGCCAGCGCTGGGTCTGGGGCTGGAGGGATTTGAGGGGAGGCCGTGGGGGCAGTGCTTTGTTCTGGCACCCTGGGGTGTCCGGACAGCGATCCCCAGCACTGGGGCTCAGGGAAAGCTCCCCGCTGGCTCGGCAGCGTCGGCAGACAAAGCTGGCAGGCGCTGGCAGCAGGAGGAGGGGATGGGGCTGCCGGGAACTCGGGCGCTTCTCCCTGCCTTGCTTTTCAAAGTGCTTTTCAAGCCTTTTCTTTTTTTTCTTCTCCGCTTTCAAAAGCTGCTGAGAAGCAGCGAAAGGAGCCGGCGATGGCTGAGGAAGGGCGGGAGCCATCCGTGCTCCAGAACCGCCCAGCGCCCCCGACCTCGCCTCCCCGGGGCCGGCTGCAGCCGCGGGGCTCCGTGCGGAGGGAAAGCGGAGGGGGCCCGTCTCTCCCAGGCAGTTTTTCAAGTTGAGTGGGTGCCTGCTCTTCCCAGCCGGAGCCAGGCCAGCCCGCGGGAGCCTTCCCGGCGGCTCCCATCAGCCGGGTGATGTTAATCCTTCCCGACTGCGCTGTCTCAGCCATCTCCACGCTCCCCTGACAGCGTCAGGTGAGGCGAGCAGCGCTGCACCGCTGTCCCACCAGCCTCCCAACACACACTTGGTCTCCACGTGAGTGGGTCGAGCTGCCGCTGGGGGCTGGGGAAAACCCTCCTCTTCTTCCTCACCCCCCAAGAAACCACTGTTGCATCCAGCGGCGGCTCCCAGGAGCCTCCTGCTCAGCTGCGGGCCCTGGGCTTTGCCTCTGGCCTCAGTTTGCCTGTACGGAAGGCAAAATTTGCCAATAAAATGGGCTATGAAAGCGGCCTTGGAGGAAGCAGCACAGCCCGGGATGGAGACATGGGCATGAGCAGGATGGTGCTGGACACCCGGGCTGGGGGCAGAGGCTGTGCCCTGGGTGCCAATTGCAGCATCTCCGCCGTGCCACGCTGGCCCTCACTGCCCTCCAGAGTGCCAGCTCCGCGGTTACACCCCTTCCCTTCCCGTGGAGGGAAGTGTCAGCCCCAGATGAGCCATCCCGGTGCTGCCCACCCAGTGCTGTCACAACCAGCCCCGGGACTGGGGGCTGGAGCTCCTTGAACCGGTGACACGAGAAACCTCCGGACCTCACAGCGCCGTGTGCCAGCACCCCAAGAGCTGCACGATGAGAGCATCTCAGCACCCCACTCGCCACCCCCCTGCACCCACCCTGCCTCCCTCCACAGAGACGCCAGATGCTCCGGAATAGCCAAGAAACGCTGCATTAGGCAGGTTCGGGATAATCTCGGCTCTCCCGCCCCTTTTCTCCCACAAAGGTCTTGTCTTAATCCCCCGCGAGCGAGCGTCTGTGCAGTCCGGCACTCTCCCTTTCAGTCCAGTGTCAGTGGGGCTGAGATGATCATGGAATTCACCGGGGGGGGCCGGGGTGACCATGGATCCATCCCTGGGGCCCTGGAGCCCCGCACCAGCACCAGCGCTGGAGGTCTGGGGTGGCCACAGAGCCGCTGCCATCGTGTCCCGGCCACCGCCCACCCAACCCACGCACGGCCTGGAGGGATCCCACGGCCCCCCAAAAAGGATCGAGCAGTGGGACCGGCTGGGGACAGGGCGAAGGGGCAGTGGAGGGATGTGGGTGCAGCCCCGTGGGTGTCACGGTCACGGGTGGAACGGGGGCATCGCTGCTGCCCCGGGGCTGATGCCTCCTCCTCCTCTTGGCATCTCAGCGTGGTTCTTAATTCCCCTTAATTAATTAGAGTCGGTCACCCACCGCCCCCTCACCCCCGCCGTTCTGCCAGGGGTGCGGCCAGCTCCTTTCTCTGCCTCGGGGGACCCCACT
>VZRV01007631.1:164805-179881 GCA_013398115.1 Falcunculus frontatus
GGCTCACCCCGCCCCACCGGCGATCGGCGCCCGTTCGCCCGCGGCTCCGCCGAGCCCCGCGCGGGGGTGGCGGTGGCCGGAGCTGGCGGTGGTCTCGGCCGGGGCGGTGGCTGCCCGCTGCCCGTCTCGGGAAGGTGGATCCTCGCCGCGCTGGAGCGGGTCCAGCGGCACCCCGGGGCTGGCCGGGGCTGGGCGCCGCTGGGTGCTGAGTCAGAGCCGCCCGAAATCCCCGTCCCGCTCATCCCCCGGCGGCCGGGACAGGGCTCGGGGTCCCGGCTGACCGCAGCCTGCCCTCCGCCCTGCTGCCCGTCCCCGGGCGGCACGCACCGCTGCCAGGGGTGCCCCGGAGAGAGGGACCGCCCGGCTCTGCCAGCGCTGGGCACGGTACTGGCTCCCAGACCCGCTCCGGTGCCAGTAGAGCTGGGGCTCGGTGGGCAGCGACCGCTGGCGGGGCGCTGGATTCGTCCCACGCCGCCCCGGTTTGACCCCGGCAGCGGCAGCAGCGGCAGCAGCGTCTCGTATAGATGTTTCCAAGCGCCGAATCTATGGATCAGGAAGGCTGTTCCAAAGGGAGTTGGGATCTATAGAGCAGGAGAGCTGTTCTAAAGGGATCGTTAATGGGCTGTGGGGGGAAACTGAGGCACAGCGTGCGATCTCTGCACCCGGGACAGGGCTCGCCCCCCAGCCGGGCACGCAGTAAACAAATCTGTTTTGGACGCAGCTCCCTCGGAAACCGTGGAGCGACTCCAGCTGAGCTTTAGCACCGAGGAGGCTCCGCGTTTTTGGGTCTGGGGGGTGCAGAGCGAACCTCGGCTGAACCCCGATGCCCGGGGCAGCCCCTCCCGGCTCCGAGCCACGGGCTGAGCGGCCGCGGGGCTCCCTCCCCGGCCCCCAGCGCCAGCCCCGGCGTTGTGCTGACCGTGCCGGTCGCTCCCTTTGTTCGCTGGGTTTTGTCCTGAGCGCAAACAGCCGCCCTGGGCCCCCCGAGCCGGCCGGCTGCGGGCTGCGGGCCCCCGGCAGGTAGGGAGCCGCGGCCGCGCTGTGGGAAGTCTGTCTGTTTACTTCCCGTCCACCCCAGCGAAACCTCAAGAATTCGGAGCCCGGCGCAGGTCGGGAGGTCTGTTCAGCCCCTGTATCCTGTCGAACCCCGGCCAGCCCCTGTTGCGAGAGACAGAGCCAGAGCCAGCGAGCAGATAACCTTTCCCCCCCAGAAAAGTCCCCTCCTGGCCCTGCAGAGCCGCGGGCTGGTTCGTGGCCCCGGAGCTGGAGGATTTATGGTCCTGTGCGTGTTCTGGCGTGTCTTGCCAATAGTTCCTCGCTGAACTCTGGCTACCTCCAGGCTGCTGGCAGTCCCTCGGGGAGCGCTTCTCTGCTTTTGGCACCGGCGGTGAGTTCCCAGCCTGGTGCTGCTCTGTGTGCTGAGAGCCCTGGCGAGAGCCAAGCTTCTCCTCCCGCCCCGTGTGCCATCATCCCTCCATCCCCGGCTCTGATGCTCGCTGGCAGTGGCTTTTCCACTTCCAGAGGCTGCTCCGTGCATCCCACGGTTGCGCTGCAGCGGCGTCCCGATGCCAGGGACAGGACCAGACCTGTCACCGCGCCGGGGTGGAGGCGGTCACCGGGACGCCGGGGCTGCCCGCACTGACGGGACCGTCTGCCCCCAGGCCCTGGGAAGACTCGCTGAGGAGCCCCACCGAGGGTGTGACAGCGGCTGGGTCCCCTCCTGGGCCGGCGGTGGCAGGGTGTGATCCGTGCCCTGTCTCCAGCTGCTGTCTGCCAGGCTCCGACATCAAAGGATCAAAGGATCCCCGAGGGGCAGCGCACCCAAAAGGGGCTGAGCAGGCACGGTGGCCTCCCTGTCCCGTGTCCGGGTTCTCCCTGGCCCTGGGCAGCGTGGGGGACCCGACCGGTCCAGCACAGCCCCTGCCCCAGAGCCTGGCAGGGCGGGGAGAGCATCCTCTGATCTCGGGGTGCTGCCTGGGGGGCTCTGCACAGCAAAGCCGGGGAGCTCGTTTGGAGCCGGCTGGGCCGGCCAGGATGCTTTCCCAGTTTGGCTTTCCCAGCCTGTGATGGGAAGAGCTGGGGGCAGGATGCATGGGAATGTGGCTGGACTCGGCGTTTCTCCTGTGTGCGCTCATTCGCTGGCCTCCTTCTTTGAGCCACTTTCCCTCTGGTCCCCACGGGTGACTGATGCTGAGTGGGATGAGATGGAGAGGATGGAGGGGGGGGGTCTCGTGGGAAGCCTGCACCATCAGGGCACGTGGGCCTGGCCAGGGCTGTCCCAGTTCTGTGCTGGCTGCACTGTCCTACGAGCAGACATTCATTTACAGGGACAATCGTGTCCCTGGGCGCCTCAGGTTCTCACTGCTCGGAGCCTGTGATCCCAAAGGGCTCCGAGGGCAGGTGGGAAGCAGCACAGGGCTGTCAGTACAAGTTATCCCTCTTGTCCTCGACCCCTGTGTGCAGGTCCTGTCCCCTCCCCTTGTCCCAAAGCCCTGCTGGGGCTTGGCTCTGCTCTGGGCTCGCTGCCCTGGGATGGGCAGCGCTGCCAGGTGCCTGAGAAGTCTCTCGGGTTACCAGTAGCTTCCCCTGGTAGGTGGCTGGAAAGGCAGCGCCAGCGATGCCTCCCTGGCCTGGTTTCCTTTGTGAAAGCGCCGGCAGTGGGAATGTCACAGGATCTGCTCTCCCCGAGCGAGAGGAGGAGAAAAGAGCTCTGTGTCCAGCTCCCCTGGGCCGGGCTGTGTGGGCAGCAGTGTCCATCTGTGCTGCCATCGCCTCTCGGGGCGAGCTGAGAGCGAAACATCGAGGAATGGGGGGAGATTTTGGCTGCTGTGCAGAGGCTCCGTGGGCTGGAGCGTTCAGGGGAGGGGGACACGGTGCTGGTTTGGAGGCTGTGATGGTGATGGAGCACTGCTGGCCCGGCCCGGTCCCGCTCCAACCTCCCGGTGGCCCCTTTGCTGCGGCTTGCAAAGTATCTCACAAATGCTGAACTTGGCCCCGAAATCTAAATACAAGGGAGGGACAGTACCCAGATGGCCTAAATCAGCAGCACGGTTGCCTGGCCCAGCTGGGGAGCTCGCCGGGAGTGTTTGTTTTATGGAAAACCGAAGGCTGGAGGAATGCTGGCCGGGAAGGAGATGTCGGAAGGGGGAAGCGTTCGTGCCATGCACACGCGCCCGGCCGGGCGTGCGGGAGATCCCGGAGAGGGAGCAGGGCCCAGCGAGCTGCTGGTCTGCGTTGGGATGGGCCGAGGGGGAAAGGAATTCCCCTGGCTCCTGGTTTGAGGAGCAGAGAAGGGGGTGTGGCGCCTTGGTGGCTTCCCGCAGCTGCTGGGGATGGACTGGGGGCTCCTCCAGCCGGACCCCCGTGTGCCATCATCCCCCTGGGTGGCCGTCCTGCCGAGGGGGGCTCGGGCTGTGCCTCCCTGGGGTGGTGGGATCCTGCACAGGGCTGGACAGGGAGCGTGGCCATGTGCCAGCAGTGCCGTGCCACGGGGCATTCCTGCCCTGGCCGGGCCCAGCACGGGAGGGTTGGGCAATGAGACTTTGCCCCAGCGTGGGGCCAGAGTCCGTCCTGCCGGGACACAGCCTGCCTGAGGTCCTGCTGCTCCTGCGGGGACAGCGGGGTGTCACAGAGTGGGTGTGGGGAGGGAAGGGGGGAGACCCCTGGGCTCGCTTCCAGCTGCACCCTGAGGAGCCCCCGCCCCGGGCTCGCTCCAAGGACACACGTCCGTCCTTTCCCGTGCGTGTCACGGGGCGCGGTGTCGCCGGCGGTGCCCGGAGGGAGGAAGAGGGCGGCTACGAGCCCTTCCTCCCCGGCAGCCTCTGCCGGGACCACCTGGGGCTGCCTGGCGCCACGGGATGCGGTGACACGGTCGCTGTCCTTGTCCCCTCCCGCGTGGCTACGGGCGCTGGGCTGGACAGATCAGCTGGTGGCCTCGAGGTGGCCGAGGGAAGGAGTAACGTGCCCGTTCCCCTTCTGGTCAGCCAGAGCCCTCGTCATTTCTGTCACCTCTGAGTCACAGCGGTGACGATGAGGTGGCTGGGGAGGATGGGGGTGGTCACGCATGGGCTCAGCTCCGAGCAGCAGCACGGAGGGTTCTGGGGGGCTCCAGGACAGCAGCAAAGCTGTGTCCCCATGTCCCCACCCTGCCAAGCATGAAGGGGTCCCCATCCTGGTCCCCCCGTCCCCCTGCTCGGCTGGCGGTGCCTCCCGGGGGCTCTACGCCCTCCTCACACACTTCCTGCCGTCTGTTTCCAATTCCTCCTGGCGTCTGCTCCTCCCTGCTTTCTTCCAATTAAAAAAAAAAAAAAAATCCCAGGCATCTTCTCAGCGTGCAGCTCGCAGGGGCTGGAGCTGCAGTGCCCTGCTCGGGAGGGCTGGGGCTGCATGAGGAGGGGACAGAGGGTGCCCGTGGTGCCCTGCATCTCTTTTGGTGCCCATTCATGTGGGGCACAGGGTCAGGGATCATCCTGAGGGATTTCTGTGCCCAGGTCTTTCTTCTGCAGTTCTCTCTGCTCCTGGGGTGGGTCTGGGACCTGCTCCTTCAGGGGGTGTGGGGAGCCTGAGGGGGGGTCTGAGGATGTGTCCCATGTGGAATGATGCCCTTCATGGTGCCAATTCCCAGGAGAACCAAGCAGCTGATGGGCACAGGGTCACAGTTTGCAGCTTGGTGGGATGAAAGCCCACCCACATCCTCGAAGCCTGACCATGTCCCTTCCTCCTCTCCCCCTAGGAGTGACCCATCCGTGACACCAGTGGGGTGCTGGCTGTGGAGCCCCAGCTGTGAGCACCAGGGACCCAGCGTGGCACAGCCTCCCCCGGCCGCCACGATGCCGATCCTCAAGCAACTCGTGTCCAATTCCGCTCACTCCAAGCGCCGCTCGAGGGCCGACCTGACGGCCGAAATGATCAGCGCGCCCCTGGGGGACTTCCGCCACACCATGCACGTGGGGCGCGCCGGGGACGCCTTTGGGGACACCTCCTTCCTCACCAGCAAGGCCGGGGAGCCGGTGCCAGAGGTGGGAGAGGAGCCGGGTGCCTCCAAGCCCAGCCTGCTGTCCCGCCGCTTCCGCAGCAGCAAGCGCTCGCAGTCGGTGACGCGCGGGGACCGGCGGGACATGCTGGGCTCGCTGCGGGACTCGGCACTCTTCGTCAAGAACGCCGTGTCCCTGCCGCAGCTCAACGAGAAGGACGTGGACAGGAGCGCGGGGCAGCTGCCCAAGAGCCTCTCCTCCAGCCCCGTGAAGAAGCTGCCCGAGGAGATGAGCCCTGAAGAGCAGCAGCGCCCGAACGGGGCGGCCGCGGGGCCGCTGAGCGCCGGCTTGGACGAGCGCGACTTCGGGGACATCACGGACCTGCCCGTGGTGGTGGCCAAGGGCGGGGCGGGCTTGAAGCACGCCGAGTCCATCATGTCCTTCCACATCGACCTGGGGCCCTCCATGCTCGGGGACGTGCTGAGCATCATGGATAAGGATCAGTGGGAGCAGGATGAAGACCCCGACGTGGAGGAGAGCCGCGAGGAGGAGGAGGAGGAGGAGGGGGAGCCTGCCCCGCCTGGCTCCCCGCTGGTGGCCGTGGTGGCCCCGCCGAGTCAGAGCCCGGCCCGTGGCGCTGGTGGCCGCAGCCCCAGGGACAGCAGTCCAGCATCCAGCTGCACCTCGGGGCCTGAGGAGCGCAGCCCCGTCCCCAGGCCACCGAGCCAGCGGGGGGTGCCTCCGAAACGCCCCGACAAGGAGTTCTCGTTTGCTGATGAAGATGATGACGAGATCCGGGTATAAAGGCGGGCGGCCGAGCCGAGGGTCTGGTTCTCACTGCGGTTGCTTGGACACAGGGCTGAACACCCCAACTGGTGGCACTGGGGAAGACTCGACTCCTGCCTCGTTCCCTCTCCGTGCTGCAGCAGGACAGCGCTCTGCTCCCGGGGCTGGGGGCGTTCCTGGTGTCTGGCAGCCCCCAGAGAGCTCCAGCACTTCCTGGGAGGGGGATGCAGACTCGATTTTGGTTCTTTCTGTTGGACTTTGGATATTAGCTCCTTTCTCCTGCCCCCCTGCCCATGTAAAGCGATTTAGGATCCAACAAGACGAGCCTTTGGAGTTTTAGCCCCTTTAGTAATATATATATTTTTTCCGCCGTACAGTTTTTACTGTTTTCTGATTTGTACTCACCTTTCTCTACTCTCTTTTGGTTTTAACTGAGGGAAGATTTCCCGTGAGGAAGAACTTGGCTCTGGAGCTCACAGGTGGCCCGGGACTATGGGCAGCTCCAGCTTCCTGGGTTTCTTGGGGACTTTCTGCAGACCAAGAGCCTCCTGGTGCCGTGGCGGGTGCTCGCTCCCCATCCCTCGGATGGATGGATGGATGGATGGATGGATGGATGGATGGATGGATGGATCCATCCCAGATGCTTGACCCTCCAACCAGCCTGGGGGTCGCAGGGATGCTCCCAGCCAGCTGTGGGGATGAAAATGGAAATGTGGATCTGTCCCCTGTGGGAGGAGCACCTGGAAGCCGCCGGAGCCAGGGAATTCTGGTGTCCCAATGGGGCCAGGCAGTGCCGGGAGCAGGCGGCTGGAGCAGGAGGTTTTATACCGTGTATGTACAAATGCAAGGAATAAAAGGAAATGGTAGTGACTGCAGTGGCCTGAGTTCCTCAGGGGTGACCTGGAGGGGACCTGCTGCCCAAGCAGCACCAGTGTCCCCGTGCTGCCGCCGGCCCCAGCCCCGTCTGGCTGCCTCCATCCTCGCTGCCCATCCCTGGCCACGCTCCTGGCCGCAGTTTGGGCACCTGCCGTGGCCAAGCTTTCTCTGCCCGTGGCCTGAGGAAGCGGGAGAGCTCCTGCTGGCCGGATCTGGCTCCGGGCTGGGACCCTCGGGCCAGGCGGCTCCTGCCAAGGGATGGCTCTGCCAATGCTCCCCTCTCCTCCCTCAGCCCTGCTCTCGGCCAGCTGGGGAGGAGGGGATGGTGCTGGGGGGGCAGGACTGGCTGTCCCTGCTCCCACGGGCTGGGGGCCAAGGGGTGCCCTGGGGGTTCCCGGCCCTGTGGGGCTGCTGTGGCCCTGGATGATCCCGGCGTAGCGAACGGGGCAGGTCACTCCCATCCCAGCCAGCTTCCCACAGCTCGGCCACTGGTGAAATGGGGCTCTGCCAGTGCTGGGAATGACTTCCCGCTCCAGCCCCTTGGATGGAACTGGGCTGAGATGGGGCAAAGTGCCAGGAACGGCCCCACAGCCCTTCCCTGAGCGGGTGGAGAACATGGAGCACTGGCCAGGCTCTCCTCACTGGAGAGAGGGAATGATTTATCCCCCTCAACATCTCCCAGCCCTGGGAAGGGCTGGATACCCCTGTCCTCCCAAATGGATCTCCCTGGAGAAGCCAGGGGAGCGGGCAAATGCTGTGCCACAGTGGGGACACAATGGGGTCCTGTCCTGTCACCCCGGGCAGGGGACATTGGGCCATTGTTTGGGACAGGGAGAACAACAGCAGCTGCAGCTGGAGGCTCTGAGCTCACCAGGCTGCCTCTGCCCGGGTCACCGTGCCCCTCTGCCCTCTGCCAGGGTCCCATGTCCCACCCCCTGAGCCAGTGATCCTGGTCTCTGTAACCTGGGACATCACCAGGCTGCTGGGGGACACCTGGCTCCTCTTGTCCCTTAGGGATGCTCTGGCACAAAGCAGCGAGACTCGGTCCCTGGGGTTTGCCCCCTTTGCTGCCCGGGGCTGTGGGGTGGGGAGAAGCCCCGGGGTGACCCTTCACGGGCTGCCTGCCGCTGTCACTTGGCCGTCCTGATCTTTGTGACGCCTGTCGGCTCCAGGCTCGGGCTCGGCAGCGCCGCGGTGCCGCGAGCTGATGGGGCAGAAAGTGCGTGCGGGGCTGCTGAGCACAGCCGGGACACGGCCCCGCTCCGCGGGACTGGGGGTGGCCCTGGAACACCAGCAGGGAGCGAGGATGGGGACAGGGACAGTCCCACGGGTCCTGGGCTACTGGGCAGTGCCACCAGTGTCCGGCCAGTGCTGGCTGCAGGGAGCGAGGCTGCACCCCCAACCTCCCCAAAGCCCGCGGTGGGCACAGCGACATCGTGTGACATCCCCGGGGTGGCACCTGGGATGTCCTGCACGGCTGCTGGGTGGATGGTGGGTGCCCAGCACCCTGCAGCACCCACGGGCAGCGCTCTGGCAGCGCTGGTCCAGTGGTTTGATCCCAAGTGACAGAATGGGAGCAGGGCTCCATCGGCCGTGTCAGCCCACGGCGCCCCGGGCGCTGAGTGTGGCCGCGGGAGCCGCGTGATGGAGCAGGGATGGAGCACTGGGATAAATCCAGGGGCTCTGTGGCTGCTCTGAGTGGGCTCTGGAAAGTTCATGGAATCCTGGTCATGCCTGGGATGTGCCTCTGGAGCCTGGTAGCCGGGAAAGCCCAAAAGCAGGGATGGAAGGGGCTTGTGGGCAACCCCCTGGAAGTGTCCCTGGCTGTGGATGGAATGAGATGGGCTTTAAGGATCCTTCCAGTAGAAACCGTTCCATGCTTCTATGATTTCCTGGGATGCAAGGTGTGATCCCCTTGCAGGAGCTCAGAGATATGGGTCTGTCTTGCCAGGCACTGGAGAACAGGCCTGGGGCTGGTGCTGCTGTGCACTGAGCAATGCTCACAGCACCCAGAGCACACCAAAACACACCCAGGATCCATCCCGTGCTGTTGGAACGCTCAATCCCAGCACTCCAACCATGTTTGGCTCCCTTTAAGGCCTCGAAGTGAGGGGTTAACCCAGCTCCCTCTTTTTCTGGAGGAGAAGCAGATGTGGGAGCGGGGAGGCTGAGGGGGCTGAGCTCCCCAGCTGCGGCATCAGGCAATCAGGGCTGCAAATTGGGATCAGATGTGGGCAACTTCCCTCTCTAAATGCAGCACTCCGGGGCTGCCCGGGCTGGTTTAGCTCTGCCTGGGGAGGAGGAGGAAGAGGAGGAGGGTTTTTGGGTGTTGCTGGGGCCCAGGGTGGCTGCAGGGACCTCCAGAGCGTGGTGCTCCCTTGGGAGAGCTGTGTTTTCCTTGGTGAGCGCCTCTGCCAGCCCTGGGAGCTGCTTCCCTGCCTCTTTCCCTGCCTGTGCCAGGCTGGAGCGGGCTGTTCCTGGAGCAGGGATGATGCAGGAGCTGGTGGCTGGTGTGGAGAAGATCAGGCTTGACTCGGAGGCTGACACGGAGAAGCAGCGAGGAGCTCGACCCCTGCCCTTCCCAGCAGGGGACAGTAAGTTGAGGACAGGGCTGTGGCATTTTTGGAGGGGGACAGGGCTGCGGGAGCTTTTGGGGTTCTCCTGCTGCCCTCCCACGACACCTGGGTGGTTTTTGTCCTGGCTCCAGGCATTGCTCCTCAGGGGTGCCACTGGCAAAGCTGTCGGGGGGCTGCCAGTGTCCCCAGTGTCCCCGTGGTCCCAGCACTGGGGCTGGCAGCTCTCTCCCCGCTGGGGCTGTGGGTGCAGGCAGGGCTGGGGGGACAGTGGGGACAGGCTGGCTGTGACACGGCTGTCCCAGGTGTGCAGGGCCACCCCCGGCACGGCGGGGCCAAGCCCGCGGTGTGCAAGCATTGGCTGCGAGGGCTCTGCAAAAGGGGCGACGGCTGCGACTTCCTGCACGACTACGACGCCAGCAGGATGCCCGAGTGCTATTTCTACTCCAAATTCGGTAGGTGCGGGGCTGGGCATCCCACGGAGCCTCTTCCCATCCCTCCGAGAGCCGCTCGCATCCCTCGGGCTTGGCCTCGAGCAAGTGGCTGATGCCACCTCCTGACTGCGGGAAGAAGTGCCACTGTCACGCAGGCAGGGTCACCGTCCCCACACCAGCCAAACCCTGGCGATGCCAGGGCACTCCAATTCCTTTCATCCAGCCCATCCTTGAGCGATTCCCGCCGCGTTTGGCTCGAGTGAGCGTTGTCCCAAATGTCGCACCCCTTCTCCCGCAGGGGAGTGCAGCAACAAGGACTGTCCCTTCCTGCACGTCGAGGCCACTGCCAGCACCGTGGGCTGTCCCTGGTACGACCGTGGCTTCTGTAGGCACGGTGAGCTGGGCTAGGGCTGGGTGGGCAGGGGATGCCCAGCGGGGATGGACCCCAGGAGAGGAGCCCGGTGGGGGTTTGGGCTCGGGGCTGCGGGGAAAGCAGAGCTTTGCCGTGTCCCTGTGAGCGTGTCCCCTCTGCCTGGCAGGTCCCCTGTGCAAGTACAAGCACACGAGGAGGGTGATGTGTGCCAACTACCTGGTGGGCTTCTGCCCGGAGGGACCCAAGTGCAAATTCGTGCAGTATGTACTGGGCAGGCTGGGAGGGGGGGCTTGGAATGGGATTGGGGGGCAAAAAAATCCCCTCTCTGAGGTGGCTGTGGCCCTTGCAGGGTCAGGGACGAGGACCCAAAGGATGTGAATTAACCAAACCCCACACCCAAGAAGTGCTGGTGGCCTCAGGGTCAGCGGTGGGTGGGCAGGGGACAGCCCTGGTCCCCATGGAGGTGCCTGTGCCAGCTCCAGGACGTCCCAGAGGGGCTGTGGGAGCCTCAGGAGGGTCTGGGGGCAGCACAGGGAATAACTGCCCGTCCTCTGTGTCCCCTCCAGCCTCAAGGCCGGGCTGATGACGAGCAGCAGCACGGACCCATCCAAGGTGAAGCTGTTTTCCCTGTGCCCGTGGGGGTGATGCCCCAGCTGCCCTCCAGCTCCTGTGGGGCAGCAGCTGCCAATTGCCCCTCCTGCCCCCTTTCCCCCAGGAAGCTGGATGTCCATGGGGGCTGGTACAGCGGGATCTGGCTGCTGCACAGGAGAGGAGAGGTGAGGATGTGCCACCCAAGGAGCCACCGCCACGCGTCACCCAGCAGCTGGCAGCTCATCTGTGGGACACCAGAGGCTGCCCCCAGAGCCCACAGAGCCTGCTGGAAGGAGGCACCTGCTCCAAGGTGAGAGATTTTTGGGAATGGGAGGGCTGGGAGCAGCACCTGGAGGGAGGGTGAGGGGTGGCAGGTGCTGTGGGGATTCCCACAGTGCTCCCAAAACAGCCTTCTTGACTGGAAATGTCTTTTCCCTGTGTTATTTGGCCCTGTCCCCCTGAGCTGAGCTGGGAAGCAGCAGGGAAGGAGGGATGTTCTGGGATTGAAATAACCTGACTGCAGGGTTTGAGTGATAACAACCAGTGGGAGAAGTCTGGGAGCAAAAAATCGATAGATGTCAGAGCTTTGGTGTGGTTGGAGATCTGAGGATGCTCTTTCCATGATCCCACTCCACTGGAAATGGGGTCAAAATGAACACGTGGGGATGTGGCAGTGGCTGACCCAGCACAAACCCATTCCCTGTGTCCCCAGAGAGGATCAGCCAGTCCCCGTGCTGCTGGGAGTGGGAGGACTCGGCTGGAAATGCTGCTGGGAAAGTGACTCCAGTGCTCCCAGGTGGATCAGGGAAGGAGGACACCACAGAACACCACGGAGACAGCACCAGGGCGACTGCTGGAGTAGAAAAGCCAGCAGGGTTTTGCCCAGCACCAGCTCACAGCCTGCACAGAAATCACTTTATGAAATGGGAATTGGAACTTCCCACAGCTGGCTGCTGGCTGTGGGCAGGCTGGGACAGCAGCAGCATTCCCGGGGTGTGAAGGGGGGCAGGATTCTGGCTGGTGCCAGGATCCTGGGCACAGGGGTGTGAGGATGTGCTCATCCCTTGGGAAGGGGGCACAAAGCACCACGTTTGAGATCACAACCGCAGCAGGAAAGGAAAATCCACACGCGTTTTTATTGCTGGTGAGAAGAGTTTTTTGGTGTAACACCTCTGTCACGGCACTACTGCACTGTGCAGAATAAAGAGCTCAGACTTTTAATTCTTGGCTTTTCTTTTTGCCCTTCGTGCCTGCAACATGACCAACCCTTTCCCAGACATGTCTGGGAATGGCAGGCTCCAACTAGCACTCCTGACTGTCCTGGTTTGTCTGCTGCAGACACGGGTTTGCCCTTTGGGCACAACAGCTCATCCCATGGATTTTTCCTTCCTCAGAATAAGGGTGCTGTGGTCGGAGCTGCTGCTCCAGCACCTTCACACAGGTCCTGGCCAATCCCACCAGTACAAGGGGTGAGTACAAACTGGGCTGGGCCAGGCACAGCTCTGAATTTAAAGGGAATGGGTGTTGGGGTTGAAGCCCACCCTGGCACAGCCCTCAGTGCCAACACTCAGCTACAGCAGAGTTGTCAATGAATCTCTAATGCCAGCTCAGGACAAGGTGTTGGCCCCTGTCCCAAACAAGGGATTTGGGACTCTGCAGCCTCCAGGAGCTCTGCTGCTCACACAGATCTCTCAGGGTGGCTCTAGTGCTTTCTTATCTCACTACTAAAAGCTGCCTGCCCCACGGAGGGGTGAGCACAGGCTGGCCCTGTCACCTCTCTGCCACATGAGGGGACCTGCAAAGTGATCCCATCTCAGCCCCAGCCCCAGCCAGGCCTCTGCTGCTGGGAATTCCTGCTGGGATACCAGTCCTGGGTGCTTCTGCTGCCTCCCAAGGAGCTGTGGCTGCTTCAGTTCCTTCAGTGGTATTTTCGCCAGCGGTGCTGCTCTGGAAAAACAGGGAGAAAACCATTCCAGTGTGAGCACAGGGATCAGTTTGGGGGCTCCAGCTGGGATGAGGAGCCTGACTGCAGCTTCTCTGTTCATGTGCTGCAAGGGGAAACCACCCAAACACCAGCAAATCCCTTGTCATTTGTCAGGGAATCCAGGGAACAGGAGGTCCTGTTGGAACATCTCCTCCCTCTGCTTTGAGCAGGATTTTCAAAGGGCTCCTGACAATCCTGGAGCTCTCCAGGGAGGAGCTGTGAGTCAGCAACTGCTATCAGCACTTTTATTAACCAAATTCCTCTGCCCACCTAGAGAATCCTGCTCTCTCAGCTCTGGTGCTAGTCTTAAAAGGGGAGTATTCAAATTATTCCAGAGCTCTAATTAACAGGAATACTTAAACAGACTTTCCAAGTGCTGCAAAAGGAAGAATCCCTGAAATAGGAGACCCTAAGGAAGTCTTACTGAAGTGCTGATAGTTCCAGCCATAGCTGAGCAGGCAGTACCCAGCCAGGAGCATGGAGATCCCAGCAGGTCCCCCCTGCCTCACGTGGATGTATTTGGCACAATAACTGCTCCAGGCTGTTGGGAGAGAAAGGAAAGGGAGAAATCACAGGCTGCTCTTGGGAATTCGCTGTTTCCATGCAACTTTCCAAAGCTAAAATCTTGGGGATGTTTGTTTATTCCCACTGCCAGAGGGCAGGGATAGATGGGATATTGGGAAGGAATTGTCCCTTGTGAGAGTGGGGAGGCCCTGGCACAGGGTGCCCAGAGAAGCTGTGGCTGCCCCTGGATCCCTGGCAGTGTCCAAGGCCAGGTTGGTTGGGGTTTGGAGCAGCCTGGGACAGTGGAAGGTGTCCCTGCCCATGGCAGGGGTGGCACTGGATGGGCTTTAAGGTCCCTGCCAACCCAAACCATTCCATCACTCCATGATTTGTGCTTTGTAAAGATCCAAGGCTGGTCACTCGGACCAGTAAAATCAGGGAAGTGGGATGAATCTGCCCCAAAAAGGCAGGAATTCTCACCTTTCTGCACTGCTCCCAGCAGCCCCTGGGGAGAGAAGTTGCAGGTGCTGATCCAGGTGTGCAGCTCCCCCAGCCTCACCTCCATCAGGGGCCTCTCCGAGAGGGGACCTGCGGGGTGACAAGTGACAGTGGTCACAGTGTGCTGTCCCTGCTCCCTGGGCTGGGCTGGGAGCTGGGATGTGACGTGGAATTTGGGCTTGGAAAACGAGAGGGAATCGCCTCTCCCACCAAATCTGGGCTCCACCAGCCCAAACACGCAAGAGCCCGACTCCAGCCTCCATAAAACCATCAACCATCGCCTTTGCAGGCTGGAGGAGGCACGGTTAAACCTCCTCGGACTCTCCTGGATCCTTCCCTGGGCGAGCCCAGCAGCTCAGCATTCCCCTCCCCTCCCCTTCCCAGCTGCCATTCCAGCAAATCCCAGCTTTCATTACCTTGTTGCCCCGGTGAAAAACCGCTCCTGGGTGTCTCCACCTCGATCCTCAAATCCTCTTGGAAACGCTTCCCTGGAAACATCCTCAGCCCTTCACCATCGGGATACAAGTCTGGAATCCACTCCAAGCCCGTGGCGCCGGCCCTGGCGCTCCTGCCAGAGGCCCGGCATGAACAGGTGGGCTGGATTTTGGGGGCGTGGAGCAGAGCCAGCCCCGGGGCTCTGCCCAAGGTCAGGATGGGCTCGGACGCTGCCTCCATCCGCTCCCCGCTGTCCCGCGCTCCCCGCAGGCTGCTGAGCTCATTTTTGGACGTCCCCCGGCCGTGAGCTCCGAACGCCTCCGTCAGCGACAGATGGAGGTTCTTGGGGTGCAAAGCAGCCACGGGGGCTTTATATCCCACCCCAACTCCCACGTGCACCTGCTCCTCTCCTGCCGTGGGCTCGTCTCTTCCCTCCCTCTGGACGAGGTCACCGGGGCTATTTCTGCTCTCAGGGGGCTCTTGAAGTACTTTCGTTGCCTTTAAACGGCTTTTTTCTCCCTTGGAGCTCCCAGCCCCGTTCCCCACGGCTCCCTGGCTCCGAGTGTTTTTGCGCTTGGATTTTGGAGCAGTTTCGGGGCGCTGCGGGTGGGGAGCAGGGCCGGGATCCCTTCCCGTCCCTTCCCCAGGCGCCCCGCGGCTCCCCGGGGACCCTGCCCCGCTCCCGGGCTGCTTCTCCCGGAGCACCCGAGCGCGGTGCTTGTGGATCACCACCTTCACCCCCTTCTGCAGCTTCCTGGGAACATCCTCCACCTCCTCGGGGTGCAAATCCAGGCTCCTGGCCACGTCCTGCACCGCGGGCTCCGCGCTCCCCTCGCTCCCTCCCGCCGCTGCCGCCGCCTCCCGGGGCTGCGCGGGGCCGGAGCCGCTCCCGGGAGTGGCGAGACCCGCACCTCCAGCGGTACCGGGGGCCGGGCGGGGACGTGGCGCTGGGCTCGGCGCCGGGGCGCTGCCGGTGGCGGGCTGAGGGCTGGTTGCCGGTGCCGCTGCGCTGGCGGGAGCCGGGTGAGGGCTGGTTCCCGGTGGCGGGC
>VZRV01007631.1:180351-196082 GCA_013398115.1 Falcunculus frontatus
AGCCCCGGGGGCACCGCGGGGGGAGGCGTTGGAGGGGTTGGCCTGAGCGGGGTGCGGAGGTGAGGGGTGGGAAAGGGGAGAGCGGCCCCTGAGCGCTGGGAGGGATTAAATGGGGCTGTGGGGTTAAAGGTTTCGGAGGGGGAGGTTGGGTGAGTTTGGGAGGTCGAAGGGATGTAGGGGGTGCAGAGGATTCGGGGGAGATTCTCGGCTTGGTTGGGGGAGGAACCAGAGGGGTCGTGGAGCGGGTGGGAGCTGGGCCGGAGCTGTGAGGCAGTGGAGGATCACGGAGCCAGGGGCCTTAAAGCCCTTCTCATTCCACCCCTGCCCTGGGCAGGGACACGTTCCATAGCCCAGGGTGCTCCAAGCCCTGTCCAAGCTGGGCTGGAGGTGTTGAGGTCACTGCAGGTGTTGAGGAAAGGAAGGATCCAGAGGCAAACGTGCGGTGAGGGGGGAATGTCCCTTCTCCTGAGAGCGTTCCGGGACAGGGGGGAGCCGAGGGACAGCGTTCGGTGCCTGTGGTCCCAGGGATGGGGAGCAGAGAGGCAGCTCTGGGCTGTAGGCGTGGGCCAAATCCTGGCAGCTGAGGCTGCTGCACAGCCTGGCTGTGAGAGAGGCTCCAGTTATAAATACCTCCCTCGGTCTGTTTTGACTCATTCGAGCACGGATTAATTTTAGGCACCAAAACAGCTCCATCCTGTGTTTTGGAGGCTGCTGAGATCCTGGCTGGCTTGTCATATTTGTACGGTGGGGAAAATCGTTTGATGTTTGTGTGGGAATTCTGCAGCCTGGAATTCTGGGATGCTGCTGGGGATCAGCTGCTGTGTCGATGTCACAGAATTCCAGAATGGTTTGGGTTGGAAGTGACCTTAAATCTCATCCAGTCCCACCCCCTGCCATGGGCAGGGACACTTCCCACTGTCCCAGGTTGCTCCAAGTCCTGTCCAGCCTGGTCTTTGAGGTCTTCCCTTTAACTCCTCTAATCTGGGAATATTAGCACCGCCCCCATCCCATTATCCTCCTCCAAACTCTGCTTTGCCTTGATGTCTGCAAAAATTTGGATAGAATTCAGGTTAAAACTTGTACCTACCAGGCCAGACAGTCCATGATGTCATGAGAGGGTGGCAAATATATCAGAAACGGGGAGGAGTTTGTTTTCCATGAGGTGTTTCCTGACAAAACCTTATTTCCATGTGGGATTGTTTTGAAGTGCGACTTTCTTTGGTCTCTCCAACCACTGTCAGAGTGGAGAGACCAAAGAAAGGCCTTGTGGGGTGCTGTGAGCAGGTGAATAATTGAGTGTTCATTGAAAATATGGTCACTGCCACTTGTCCTGGTGCTGTCCCCGGCCTGTCAGGTGTCACTCCGAGCCCAGGGATTATTTTTAGATGTGCAAAGCTGACAATTGTTAAGTGAGTTTCTTTAAAAGGATGCTTTTAATGTGAGTCCATGTCCCTTAAACTGATAGGAAACGTCTTGTGAGAAACAGGATCCTTTTCTCTGTGCCCTTAGGCAGCAGCTAAAAGGGGAGTGTGAGAGTCCTCAGCACCTCAGGGGTCTGGATACATCCTGCATTAATCTATCGAGTATTCCTGCTTTTTTGGGTGCCTTCAGAGAACAAACCAGAAGGCAGATCAACGAGCTGATGGTTTATTTTCTCCCTGAATTTCCTGCAGGAAGAGGAGAAGGAATGGCAATGAAGATGACGGTCACGTTCCCCAGACAAAACGTAGCACCAGGAACACAGTCCTCCAGGACTCGTGGGACACTGAGGTGAGAGGCAAATCCAGTTTCTTTCCGTGCTGAATTTCAGCAGCAGTTGAAAATATCCTGCGCATTTTTTTTCATTTTTATTTCTTAGCTTTGCGTTTGAGGTCGTGAGGTTTGACTTGGTGACATCAGAGACTGAAATCTGTAAAGGGCAGTTTGGAAATCTGCATTTCCAGTGAGCCTGGTTATCCCCTGGCGTGAATATTTCTGGGAGGAAATTTCAAATCCTGCTTTGTAACACCCAGGGAAATAATTTCCTGCCGTGTCTGGTTTTGCTGTGTGGGATGAGCTGTGACCAGAGCTGAGGAGATGGTGAGGGTGGATGTGTCCCTGTGCTCGCTTTGCCTGGCCATCAACTTTGCCTTTACTTGCAGCGAGGTGATTATTTGTGGGAGAAAGACAAAACACATTCCAGGCAGGCGTTATCTGATGTGGAAAAAATGCTCTGATAGAGCTGCTCAGCTTAAGCAGGACTTGTTCACAGCTAAAATGCTCAAACTATTTGGTTTTTTCTCATATTTTCCATGATTTTTTTGCTGGATGTGGGATAAACTCTCGTTTTCTTACCCCTCACCAAACAGCTGTTCTCTTGCTGCAGTTTGAGATTTCTTTTCTTAAAACAATATGCTGATTTCCCAACTGCTGCCAGATTTCCTGAGATGTCACCTGTGTGAATCACCTGAAAATTCACTGTGAGCAATGTCCTTGTGTTGCAAAACATTCATGGAAAAGGAGGATGCAGAGCAGAGGCTCCCTCCTGGTCTGCATCCCTGGAAGTTAATGAAATTAATTTCTTTGAAGGTTTTGGAAATATCCTTGGTTTTTTAGAGCCTTCTCACTTTGAAGGTGGACTGTAATGAGCAATTACGGTCTGAATTATTACAGAATTAACTCGATTATTCAACTACTAATTGTACTTTGCAGAAAATATTTAGTTGCTGTGTAACGTTGAGCTCTTCTATAATTTGGAAATGGTTTCAAATGTTTATTTATACATTCCTGTTGTGAGGGAGACTCTTTTAACCTGTACAAGCAGATTATGTGATAGGACACTGCTGGAAAATGCTTTTAAGAGCTGCTGTCCATCGTGAAGGAATTCTCTGGGATTAAAATTGCTGTGTTGCTGTTTTTTCAAGAGGGACACTTTGCATTTTGGGGTGTGATGGGGAGAAGCAGCCCTGGTTTGTTGCCATCTGACACTGAATCACTTGTCCAACAGGTCAAACCCCTCCGTGTGTGTAGAGTAGTTAAAGGCTAAAGCAGCTTTGTGGCGGGAGGAGGACGGATTTAGTGTGGAACAAGGGATTGAAGTAGGAGTAATGAAATTAAGGATATCAGGAAAACCCCTGATGGTGAGTGGCAGAAGCACCTTTGCTTGTCGTGTAAACACCTGGTGTTTGGGCAGAGCCACTAAAAGCAGGACTGGCACGGGGTTTGTGGCCACACAGGAGGGGTGACCCTGGCCTGGTTTCCTGGGTGCTGCGAGGGAACAGCTCGGGCATGGCTGACCCAGGGCGAGGTCACTGCTCAGCCTAACAGAGACTCTGCTTCTTGCATGCACTTGCCTGGTAAAAGTCTGGTTTTAACACATTAAACTCTGGTGTGAGGCAGGGAGGAGCTCTCACTGCTGGGGGATGTGGACACAGCTTCCCAAACACCACCGGCCCCGTTCTCCGGGGAACAGAATTCCCAATGTTTCCTCCTGATGAATAGAGCTTTTTCCCTTTTTTTTTTTTTTCCTGGCTTGTTTTCTTGTCAGATCCCTGAACTGAGCATGCCCAGAAATTCAAGCCACGAGATTAAATCTGTATTATTCCAACATTTGGTTAAGGACTTCCCGTGCCAAAGGGAGAAATCCTTGTGCTCGTTGTGCACGAGTGCTTCTGATTGGTGTCGCTTGGAAAGTCTCAGCCAGTTTGTGACACTTGTGTTTAGCTTCCTGATACTTTGCTGGGTGCAAAGACACCTCTTGCTGGCTAAAAATTCCCTCTGATTTTGGGATGTTGCCTGGGAAAGGGAGAGTGGGAGCAATTTGTGACTTCCAAGAGCACGCGAGGGTCGCTTTTCATCGCAGGGCGTCGAACACCTGCTTTTTTATGAAACGTTACCCAAAGTCCTGATTCCTGGGGCCTGTTTTGGTTCAGATTGACTGTTCCCTCTTGCAGAGTGAGGCCTCTTTGAGAACACAACCTCAGGATGGCAATCAGGCAGCTGCATTTTAAACAGGACTTGGCTTTTGGCAGGATCTCTTCCCATTTTTTTTGTCTTACACATTTTGCTCTGGAGAATGAGGTGGAGGGAGGTTTTTCCTTAGTGACAGTTCAAACCTGGGCTGTTTTGTGATGTTATCCCTCAGTCCCTCCCTTTGAATCCCACTGCTCACCCAAACCAGATCTGATTCTAAAGGATTTGGTGTTTTCTCCCACTGGATTGTCCTTTCACCCAGGACAGGCAGCACCCCTGACTTCCAGCTTTCACAGCATGGAAACGGATTCTCTTCAGTCTCCATCAGCGCTGCTTTTTGGCCAGTTGCTGTAAGGATGTACCATTCCTGCTGCTCCTGGAGAAGCCACTCCCAGGTTACAGCCACCCTGAGGGTGACAGAAACCTCTGCTCTGGGGTTCAGTCCATGGACAGGCACAGACACGGGGCTGGAGCTACAGCCAACGTTAAACATTAGCGAGGCAGAGCCTTTGCCATGGAGTTTTGCTTCCTGTTCAGCCTGTCCTCCCTTTTCCAGGAGCTCAGCTGTGTTGTTTGCCCTGGATTTGGTTAGAAATCCATTGCTTGCCCCCAAATCAAGCCAGGAGAAGTTGTGGTGGATCCTCCAAGGGGATCACAGGAATGCTGAGATTCCCAGTTGTGCTCTGCAGCCTGGGGGAATCACCAATGCAAACCCTTTGCTCTCATTTTCCCAGGGAAGGAAGCGAGTCTGCAGTGTTCTGGCTGACCCTTTCCTTCCTGAATAACTTCTGCAAACCCGAATTTCTCGTAGTTCCTCTTTGTTCTGGCCGGTGCCAGGAGTGAAACACCCCCGGGTTCTCGGCATAGAGCAAATCAAAGTTCTCATCCCCCTCTCTTGAGGGAAGGGCTCATCTTCGGTTCTAACTAAAACCAGACCGTGGCTCTGTTAAACTCATCTTGGAAGATGCTGAGAGCAGCAGGGGCTGAGCGGCTTCCTCCAGTTCCTGTCACGAGGGATTGTCACAGATCTGCACATTTAACAGGACATTTGTTGTTTTAAAACTCAAAGTGTGATGTTAAGGGTAAATGAGCCCAGTAAACCTCGAAGATGCCCTTTTGATAAAATATTCATTAATGTCACCGGGCTGCTTTGCTTTGGGCCTGGAAAGCTTTGTTGATGCCTGCCTTGCTGACTTGATGACTTTAAGGATTCTTTTCTTGTCTAATTGTAGTCCAAATGCGTTACAGAATGTGCACCACAGCCTGGGGACATGGTAGGTGTTCCATGTGATTCGGGCAATGATAAAGGGGTGCCAGTGCTAGTGAATCTTTGCGTTAGAGAACTGGAAATAAAGAGGGTCTGACAAACCACATCTGTCACCAGCCTGAGGTGTCAGAAGCACGTCCCAGGAAGCACTGCCAGCTTTCCAAACCTCCGAGACGCACAAAATAATCACTACTAACAGCTGGAAAATGTTTGTTGAGATGTGAAACGTGAGCAGCAAGCGAGGCCAGGTTCTCATGTGGATTTTTACCTTGATTTGCAGAAGGTGGCTGTAACGAAGCTCACTAAGGAGCGCAGACTAAAAGGAAACAAAGTGTCCTGTGCGGTGGGTTTCTCTCCGAGGCTGCTGTGACCCCTCCAGCATCGCGTGTGACTCTTTGTGCTGCTCTGCAACAGCAGCTGGGCTGCCCAGCACCACCCCCAGCTCCTCCCTGTCCTCCCGGGGCTCTCTCCCTCTCTAGATTTAGGAAGAGGAGCTGGTTGCTCGCGTGGTTCCATCTGTGCTCCCTCGGGAATGACCCCGCTGTGTGTTTCTCTCCCCTCGCAGCCTGGGGCCCTTGGCTTGGCTTGCTGTGCTCCCTCAGAGCTGAAGCGTTTTTGGTGCTTAGCAAAACAAAGGAATTTGTTAGGGTTGGATGGTCAGGATCGATGGTGGATCAGGGCGGGGGAAGGGTTGTGTTCCAGCCCAAACATCCACAGTGCCTCCCTGGGCCCTGGACACACTGCTGGGTGCAGTTTGCACCATTCCTGATTTACTCCAGGCACTGGAAGTGGTGCTGACTGGTAAATTTTTGAGGATTTCTCCAAATTTGTCCTCTTCTGCTGTGGCCACAAAGCTTTGACTTCTGTGGCTTAATCCTTACAGAAATGTAGATTTTTTAGCTGCTGTCACTTACTCTGTCTGCTTTTATGAATCATTTATGTGATGGCAGAGTAGCCACTTGCTGATTGACTCAGGAACAAATATTTGCAGGTCCTGACCAGCAGATCACACAGAACTAAAATATTCCAGCTGGGACTAATGGAACCTTGCCTTAGCAGCCCTTAAAATGGTGTGAGCCAAGCAGTTTTATGTCTTTGAATCCCTTACGATGATGGCAAATGCTCTTCCAGCCATTCCCATGAAATGTGGTTATCCTAAATGCTGGCAAATGAGCCCTGGCCTCTATTCCAGTCAAATGCTGAGTTATTTTTGCTGCATGAGGAATTCTTCGGTGCCTGTTGCTGTTTCACTGTCAAGTAAATTGGTATGGAATTGCTTTGGAACACTTCCAGTTAACACTGCCATGGAGTACTTAACTGGGAGAGGAGCACTGGATGTCAGGGTGCTCAGAGACTCAGAATGGGTGTTGTGTGCACTGGTTTCTAACAGCCTCTTGCTTTGGGTGCTTCAGGTCTCACTTTAGGATTGCCTGGTAGGGAAATGCTTTGCATGGTGCTTCCCTCAAACCTCTGCTAGAGCAGAAGTGCCAAACCTGCCCTGCCTGTACTGACACGTGCAGCTCCCTGGGAATGTTCTTTATTTTCCAATTCTCGGATGACTCCAGCAAACTTCACTAGTGCTAACGTGGGGTTGGGGGCACAGCTGAGGGGTTTAACTGGGAAGGATTGAAATCCAACATCCTGGAGGTCACTGAACCCCGGGTGGAGGCTTGTCCCTTCAGCTCTGTGACACCGGTGTGGGCAACAACAGCCTCTCTGTGCCAAGGTGGATTCGTTCAGTCCATCAGGCTGGAAATGTGGATGGGAGGGATTTATCCTAAAGGTTTGCTTCTGTGGGGTGAGGAAGAAGAAGTGTCTGATGTTGCTGTTCACCCTCTGTGTGTCCCAGTCCTCCAGCAGTGACAGCGGGAGCAGCAGCAGCAGCAGCTGTAGCAGCAGCAGCATCAACAGCCCCGACAGAGCAGAGTCCAGCCTCAACCCCAGGATTGCAGGATCCAGCCCTGTTTCCTCCCAGCCCTTCCACGAGCAGTCTGCACTAAGCCAAGGTCCTTACTTCCACATCAACCAGATCCTGAAGGAAGCCCACTTCCACAGCCTACAGAGCCGGGGACGCCTCCCTACATGATGACCCAGCAGCTCCCTGCCTTCTGTGAAGGGACAGCACTGTGTAGATTTGATATTTCAACTTCAAAGTTTGTTAAAATGGAATTGCACAAAATTGCCTGTTGCCTTTTCAGTCTATATTTGAAATAACAGGTTAACAGGAGATTGTTTACTTGTGGTTTGCTGCACTATTGCAATGCAAAAGGGGCTTTGAAGCAATTTTTATAGGATTCTTTTTGGGGTGGTTCTAAAGTACGTGGCGAGAGGAGACTGAGGAGTCCACATGTGTGTTATAGGATTGCAAACTGTCCAATTCCAATCGACTGCCTAATCTGTTTGTTAGCAAGTTGTTGCTTTCTGTAAAGTTCTCTTAAGCGTTCCTCTTCAGTTTTATAAGTCTTTTTTTAATTTCAATAAACTAGTTAAAAAATGATTTGGCAACATAATTTTTTGAGCATTTAGAGTTAGTGAGAATAGGAGCAGTGAGCTCCCACCCAGCTCAGGGTGATGAGTCTCCTCTCATGAGCTTCACTGCTGCAGGACTGGAAGGAAAATGTGAAATTAGACCCAGGACAGGTCGGGCAGGTGCTGCAGGGGCCACTCAGGGCAGGGTGGTGGTGCCTGACACAGGAGTCTTACCCGGCTCCAGCACCCCTTTCCAGCTGTGAAATGTTTTCTGTTAGTGTGTAGGTTGTTTTGGTATTTTTTTTTTTCTTTAATTTGACTTTAACAATGTAAGGATAGGAGGTGAAAGAGCAGCTCCACTTCTGTTCCAGCAACCAGGGGACAAGGACAATCCAAGCTGTGCCTGGTTCCCGGGACACGCCCTGCTCTGGCTGAGGATGGGAAGTACTGACAATCCTGGAGGTGTCAGCGCTCCTTCCAAGGGGACACAGAGATCTCAGTGAAGACAAAACACCCAGAGCAGTTTTATTGGTTGCTGCCTCACTTGGTCATGCCCGAGAGCCAGCCCAGCTTGAAGAGGGACGGTGCCACCGTGTCCTCGTCCTCGGTGACGAGCTGCCGGAACAGGGAGCCCGGGCGCGCCGCCTCGTCCTCTCTGGGCAGCACAGGAGCTGCAGCCTGGCCCTTTGGAAAGACAAAAGTGACTCTTGACTCAGCACCCCCGGGGCTCCCTCCATACCCCCATCAACGGGAGCTGCAAGGTGGAACCACGGCACAACCCACAACCGCTCTCCCCAGGCAGCCGGAGCCGCGCCCAGAGCGGTGTCACTGCTGGGGTTAGTGACAGACACACACGGGGCCACAGCACCTCGCTGCTGCCAGCAACAGGCACTTGGCAGATGTCACTCAGTGCTCATGAAACCCCTGAACACTCATCAGAACCCTCTGAGCAGCAGGGCAGGGGCTGTTGCTCTGGGAGCAAGGGAGTACAGCGTGGTACAAGCACAGCTGGTGCCCTTGCAGGAGCTGTTCTTGGAGAAGTGCAGATTTTAACCTTTCCAGAAGAGTTTTAGCATTGAAGAAGGAGCAAGCATCTGTCAGGGATCCTGGGAAGTGTGGCTAGCACAGGACACAGGTGTGCTGAGCACAGCACAGCAGCTGAGGGGAGTGACAGAACGAGCCAGACATCACTGCACACTTCTATGCTCTACTCCAGCTGAGCTGTGAGAGGTAAGGAATACCTTCATTGGGAAGTTCTGGGCTTTTAAACACCCCCTCTGCTGGGTCTGGTCCTTAATGACTCTGAGTAATGGGAGAAGGAGAGTTGCAAATTGAACATCATCTCAAATGACACTGGTAAGACCAGGCCTTTAACTCTTTGTCTTGGCTCTTGTCAAGACTCAACAACTTGTCCCACTTGCCAAGACCACCACAGATAGATTGGGCTGGTAATAACTAAAGGAAGCCTTAATTGCTGCTTCCCACGGCAGTGAGGTATTCCTTGGCTCTCACCCAGCACACACAGCTCCATCTAAGCAGACGTTTTAAACTGGGAGAGATGGAGCAACAGAAAGATTGGCTGCTACAGCTCAGCACCAGGGGAGCAGCAGGACACTCCTCACACAGCTGGGGTACCTGGCCAGGCCTCCTCGGGGGTTACAGGGCAGCATCCCACTGGAAAGGAGTTAAATCATTAGCTACTGTCCTTCAGCCTTTCTTGCAGCCCTATTTAATGATGCATTGCCCTCGTCCATGTAAATCCTCACTGCCTCTGGAGGGTGGGTATTGCCTGCTCTGCCACAGAGCAGTGGCCCCAAAACCACAGAGGCAAAGGGTGAGGTTTTGGAGGATCCTCCTGCTGTGCTGCCATAATGATTCATTTTACTGAAAATAAAAATCAGGTGAAATAATGTTTGGCTACTTTCTTCTTTCCCCACAAGCTCGAGTGTTGGGGGGGACAATGAATATTGGGAAAATATTCCTATTTTTACAGCTCAGTTCAAACAACCAACCTGGACTCTTTCTGTGCTCCTGGCAGTGGACTTGCTCTTCCGGGAGCTCGACATGCTCAGTGGCAGAAGTCCAAACCTTAAGAGACAGAAGAAAGAAATGTGGGAAGCAGCGATTCCAGAGCAGCTTCCCAGAGGCAGGAGAATGCCTGGAAGAGCCGGGTTCCTCACCTGATCTGGCTGGATGCTAAGGGCAGGATGTTGTGGAGCTCCTGCGAGCTCAGCGTGCCTCCTCTGCTCGTGTACTGGTTCTCTGTCCCAGTCAGCAGGCCAAAGAGAACCTGGAAGGCACAAGGAGCTGCTTGGATTTGGGGAAGAGCAGCTGGAAGGCACCAGGAGCTGTTTGGATTTGAGGTTCCTGCAGAGCTGACCCCTCAGCATGTGGTGAGTCCATGGGCACACCATCAGCACTGAGCTTGAACATAAAGTGTCTCCCTTCCCCCTCTTAACTCTTGTGTTTAATTATTCCCACAGCTGAGTTCCAGACCTGTTTCAGCACTACTTAACTCAATGAGTGCAGCACAGGCTCCAGTGACTCCTGTTAGATAAAGTTCAGCCAGCCCCACACAGGGGGCCGTGCAGCCGGCTCAGCCGGCTCCCGGCTGCTGGATCTGGCACCGAACACTCTCCCCCTTTCCAAGGAAGTGCCAGTGCTTATCTCGAGGCATTAAGCAGCTCAAAACCACCCCAGCTGCCCTGCTGAAGGCATTCTGCAGCCCTGCTCCCTGCTGCAGCCCTGCTCCCTTACCGAGGTTCTCTGCACCAGGCGGTTCAGGTTGCTGTTCAGGTGTGGGGTGAAGACATCCAGGTCGAAGGGATCGATGTGTCCCTCCAGGAAGTCAATGACCTT
Organism: Falcunculus frontatus; assembly: GCA_013398115.1. Classification (NCBI taxonomy): domain Eukaryota; kingdom Metazoa; phylum Chordata; class Aves; order Passeriformes; genus Falcunculus; species Falcunculus frontatus. Next base: position 190,898 of record VZRV01007631.1, read on the forward strand.
CTCAATCCTGCAAGCAGAGCAGAGGGCTCCTGTCAGGGCTGACATCCTGGTGATGCCAGCTCTGAAGCAGCCAGGGATTTCCTGTCTGGGGTGACTGAGCAGAACAGGAATTACTCAGCAGAACAGCAGCTGCCCCACGGGTTCCCAGCTCTTACACAACCACCCCTGGAGAGATGCCTCAGTGCTCAAAGCTGGAGCTTCCAAAAGGCTTTAACTCTTGGCTGGAAGCTCTCTCCAGGGGCATCCTCTGAGGGTGTCCCTATGGACACAAGGAGGGGGGACCAGCCCACTGCCTCAGCCCTTGGCCACAGAATCCCAGCCCTCCTCTGTTCTGAGGATGAGCTCAGTGTTCGTGCACTATTTTAGGGCCCCCCAAAGCACTGCTGAAGGATGGGAGCCCCAGAATGTGCCATACCCGGAGTCCTGCTTGATCCTGCTGGGTTTGGTGTCCTCACTCTTGGCTGTCAGGATGATGCTGAGGTACCTCAGGTCGTAGAGTAACTGCAGAGCCCTGCTCTGGGTCAGGGGGAAGCTGTCCGGCCTCTGCAAACAGGACAGGCAGGAATGGGGCTCCTCCCTGGCACGGGGGAGGCTGCCCAAGGGGGAATGTTTGAGAACACCAACCCCAAGGCACAGCCAGAGGGTGAAATCTGGTGTCTGCTCCCCTTCTAACCTCAGTTTTGGGGTAGGCAGGGTCAGTGTAAGGGTGTCCCCTTTCCAGCATTTTCTGTTGCAGGAGCTGGCTGTATCCCTGCATTCCCAGCCACGTTCCCAGCCCACAACCCCGGTACCTTCTCCTGCTTCTGCTCCACCAGCTTCTCATAGGCAGCGAGCACCTCTGCCAGGCAGCTCCTCAGCAGCTCCTGCAGGGTGACCTTGGGCAGGGTGTGACCACCGACCCTGTTCAGCTCCTGGCACAGGCTGAACAGGAGGCACTGCACGTGCCACGAGGGCTGGGGAGGAGAACAGAGTTTATTTGCAGTTGGTCTGTAAGCTCCATTCCCTTCCACCTCCCATCAGATGGGTCGTGGGCATGTCCCACCTCCTCAGCAGCCACAAAGCTCTGCCCCACAGCCCTGGCTCGGGCATCTCGCAGGGTCTGATTTACTGACACCCCAGATTTTGGGTTACAGCAGCTCCCAAAGTCCTAAAAAGGCTTTACCAGACACTGAGTGCAGTGAGAATTGCTTGTGCCTCTTCTGTCAGCACAGACCCTGCTCTGCCCACCCACTCCCTGGGGCTGTTCCTCCCTCCCTCACCTCCTGGGCCTCCCGAGTTCCCATCCAGCTGCTTTTTCCCTCAGATCAACAGAATTCACTGGATAAGGTTCACTGCATTTCCCTGTCCAGCCCCTCCCATGCTGTGCAAACACAGAACTCACTCCAGGCCTGGCCTTCCTCCCCCTCCTCACCACTGCCACCTGCTCTGTCCCTGTGAGGTCCTTCTGTGCCACCACCACACCCTCGGGAAGCCACTCAGGATTCCACAGTCCCAATGCTGCAGCCCTGTCCTTTAGTGCATCCAACTTCCATGAAATCTCTCTCCTGGGACCTCTATGTTTAAATCAGGCCTAAGTCCTCCTCTGGCTCAGTTTTACAGGATCTGGGCCAACCTTATTCATAGAGATAAACAGTGACAATGACCTATTTCCTTCCTCTGACCTCTGTCCTCACGAGGTGAGTATCTCAAAGAGCACCAGAGAGTGTTTGTCCTCTGCCCGTGACACCAGACAACTTCCCCAGCAGCTCAGCAAGTGGTTCTGGCACGCAGTGCTGGGCTCCTCCCGCAGGCTGTTCCTCATACCTGCACAGGCAGCCGGATCTTTGACGTCACGCTGCTCCCAGACTCGGTTTCCTCCTGGATTTCAATCTCATCCCAGTTGGTGGCCGTGGCCAGGACAGACCCAGCTGTGTCGAGCAGCAGCGTGTGGGCGAAGCCCTGAACCAGACCCTGGAGCACAAAAATGAGAGCCCCGATCACAGGACAGCTCTAACAGGACTGAGGCCATCCAGCCCACCCTGCCCGTGACCTGCTGCATCCCTGCACCTCCCAAAGTGAATCTTATGGAAACCAATCCCCTGGAGACACCCCCAGGGAGCTCTCAGCAGCCCCACTGAGGGAACCCATCCCCAAAAAGCATCTCTGAGGAGGGAAACAGCTCCTTACTTTGGTGACAGCTGAGCTCCAGAGCTGATAAGCCAACAGGCTCTGCTGCAGGAGTTCTGCCTTCACCCCCTGCCACTTGGCCAGCTCAGGAGACACTTCCTGGGCTTTGCCCTTGCCCAGCTTCTTGGCAGAGCGCGGTTCCTTGGGCGCCGACTCCGCGCCTCCCGCCTGGCCCAGGACACAGCGCTGCAGGTGCGGGCACAGCTCGGGCAGGGCCTGGCACAGCCTCGCCATGAAGAGCACGGCGTTGAGCTTGGCATCCCCAGGGAGATCCAGCTGGCTCCGGGCACTCTGGAGCTGCTCCTGGACGCAGCCCAGGAGGTGCTGGACGCAGGCGACGCAGCGGTCACGGAGCAGCCCCTGCACGGTGCCGGCGTCGGCGAAACGGTCGAAGGCAGAGCACGGTGGCACCGTGGGCTCCTTGGGGACAGAGCCGTCCGTGGGGAGGTAGGACAGGACATCCTCCAGCCTGGCCTTCAGCTTGGAGTCCAGCGTGGAGCAGAAGCTCTGCACACACGGAGTGAGCGCCTGTGCCTTCATGGCCAGCCCGCTCCTGGCGAAGGGCCCGCGCTGCCCCACGCTGACCCACGCCGCGTCCCCGGGCAGGTCCCCGGGGCTCTCTGACCACAGGAACATGGCCACGTTGTGTTCCAGCTGGATCTGCTTGCTCAGGGCACAGCTGCCGGCTTTCACTTCCAATTCCTGCAAGGCTAAAGCCAGCAGCTGCTTGGAGCTGCTTGAGATGGAGTCGAAGCCTTCTTTGGTCAGAGTCTGCAACGCAACCAGGAGGGAAAAACCAATTTCAGTGTGCCGCTTAAACACACCCTCAGTGCACCGTGGGCTGGGTGAGACAACAACTGGGGGCACAGCACAAGGCTCCCCAGAGCACAGCACCCACCTGCAGCCTGTCCAGGAAGAGCTGCTGCAGCAGCTCCTCCCAGAAGGACACGGGTCTGTCCAGCAGGCGACGACACACGGCCTCCCAGTTGTGGCTGCTGGACTCGCTGGACAGCAGCTCCCACACGGCGTCACGGATCCCTGCCAGCCCCTTCATGCTCTTCACATACACCAGCAGGGTCCTGACCCCTGTCCTGATGTCATCGCTGCACCTGGAGGCAAAGTTTCACCTCTGTGAGGGTGGTCGAGGCCCTGGCACAGGGTGCCCGGCTGCTGGATGTGCTGTGCTGCCTCTGGCTGCTTAACTGAGGGTGAAGGATGAGGAGAAGGAGGATGAGGAGGGGATGAGGAGGAATTCAGCCAGGCTGGGATTGCCCTGTCCCACTCACATGGTGATCCACTGCTGCAGGGTCTCCCTGAGGTACTCCTGGCTGATGGGGTGTGCCAAGGTCCGCAGGGCCGGCTGGAATTCCACCACGGATTCAGGCAGGTACTTGAACCAACTGCTCAGCTTCAAATCCTCCTCCAGCACCCCTCCTCTCCCTGGAATCACAGCCAGGGATCAGCCCAGCACGGGGCACCCTCCTGCCTGCACAGCTGGGCAGCTGCAGGGCTCACCTGCAGGGTTCTGGCCCGTGGTGCTCTCCAGGGTGGAGAAGAGCAATCCACAGGGCAGGGCTGGATCCGGGGCCACCCCCTCGGGCACGGTGTAGAAGACAGCGTGGGCCTGGTACAGGGTGGTGGTGAGCAGCTCCATCAGGGAACACACCTGAGCTTTGATACCTGCACCTGCAGAGAGCTGACTTTGAGCCAAGGCAGCCCTTCAGCACGGCTCAGTGGCACTGTGCTCCCTTCCAGGGAAGGGCTGGAGGGCAAAGGACTCAGTCTCGTGTCCCCCTGCTTCCCCATTATGGGTGGGCTCAGCTTAAGCCCCTGAGAACTGTTAATTTTTAGCTCTTTTGCAGTGTCCCAGTCACCATGAGATTTATGGCAATCACCCATCCCTGCTCTGGGGGCACGAGGAGGTGAAGGGAGAGCTCACCCTGACCTTCCCAAGGAGCAGCCCCGTGGCACTGACCGTGGTGTGGCTGGTTGAGCAGCTGCTGGATGGCCAGTTTCCTGGCCAGCAGGAAGTCAGCCAGGGCCTGGCGTGGGGAGCTGTCCTCCAGCAGCATGATGGCACACAGGGCTTCGGCCACCGCCTGGTCCGAGCCCGTCCGGCAGCGCAGCAGGGCCTTGCTCTCCTGCAGGATGGTGGATCTGCCACAGGAACCAGCTGGGACTCACTGCCCGAGCCACACGTTCAGGTGTGTGCTGACTGCCGAGTCCAGCTGCTGCTTTCCCCAAATTGTCCCACTTACAGTTGGGTATTACAGGACTGGCGAGAGGGTTTTTGTCCCAGGCTCGTGGAATGGTTTGGGTCAAAAAGGATCTCCCTAAATCCCTGTTAGTCCTGTCCCGTTAGCTGATGGAGCTCCCTGGTCCCTGTCAGCTGCAACCCCCAGGATGTGCTTGCTGTCCAAGGGATATTCCCTCACATCCCTCTTTCCCTGCCTGCTGGCTTTCCAGGGGCATCCCTGGAGCTCTGACACCCGCCACAGCCCCGGGGATCCTGCCAGTGGCTTTCCTGTGTGATCCAGGTGCAACCACCTCAGGCAGAGCCTCTCAGAACCTCGCTGCAGCTGATTTCTGTCCTGCCTTCCCTGGGCCGTGCCTGAGGTGAATCAGGGAATACTTTGGGTTGGGAGAAAACTTAAGGATCAACCAGTTCCAAACCCCTTCCCCTAGACCAGGTTACTCCAAATCTCATCCAGCTTCCAGGATGGGGCACTGGGACACTTCCAGGGGTGGCACAGGCACAAATTCATCCCTTCCCACCTCACCCCCTCCTCATCCAGCCCTTCCCACCTCACCCCCTCCTCATCCAGCCCTTCCCACCTCACCCCCTCCTCATCCAGCCCTTCCCACCTCACTCCCTCCTCGCCCAGCCCTTCCCACCTCACCCCCTCCTCATCCAGCCCTTCCCACCTCACTCCCTCCTCATCCAGCCCTTCCCACCTCACCCCCTCCTCATCCAGCCCTTCCCACCTCACTCCCTCCTCATCCAGCCCTTCCCACCTCA
>VZRV01007631.1:220035-249845 GCA_013398115.1 Falcunculus frontatus
GGGGCTGGCTCTCGGTGGCACCAGGGCTCGGGGCTGGCTCTCGGTGGCACTGGGGCTGGCTCTCGGTGGCACCAGGGCTCGGGGCTGGCTCTCGGTGGCACTGGGGCTTGGTGACACCGGGGCTTGGGGCCTGTCCCTGACTGGGCCATCCCAAAGCTTTGAGATGGGTGGGAATTTGTTACTTCAATCGTGTTGTTGGCAGAAATCCTCCCCTTTTTGTCACCTGATAAGGGCTGGCAGGGTGACACTGACCTGGGCTGCCTGGGGCAATCCCTAAATCCCACCCTGAGCTCCGTGAGGGGGTGTGATTTAGGAAGCTGCTAAAGGACTCCCCGTGTGTCCCTTGAATGTCCTGGGATTCCGTGGCAATGACTTCCAGCAGCTGGGCTGAAGGGCTTGATCTGCCTAACGCAGCAATAAATCACTTTTCTCCTTCGCCTTGGGCTGGCTCAGAGCTCTGTCATCGCCTTCCCCCGGAGCTGGTGGGATCCTCGGAGCTGCCTTGGGTGCTGCCAGGCTCTGGAGGCTGCTGAGCCCTGTCAGGGCTGTGTTTGCCGTGGGGAAATGATATCTTAACATGAGCTGACAACATAATTCTCCCGAGCCTTTCCTTGCTGCCTGTGTTTCCACGCTGGGGTGTGTGGTTGTTTTTTAAAGGAGGTGGCATTTGAAATATGAGGTTTGACAGCCGTGCTTAAGCCTGACATGACAACCCTCGTTCTTCTTACTCACAGCGAGCTCAGATTTACACAACCCCCCAGGGACTGGTGTCTGCAAGAGGCAGCTCCTTCCTTTCTTTCTCCCTTCCTTGGGAGAGATTGAGGATTTGGGAGAGTTTGCTCCGAGTCCTTGTGCTGGGAGAGCCGAGCAGCAGAGGGAAAGCCTCCTCTTTAGAGGCTCTGAGCTGGAAGAGAAGAGGTTTGGGTTGGAAATTGGGAAGGAATTGTGAGGGTGGGGAGGACCTCAGGGTGCCCAGAGAAGCTGTGGCTGCTCCTGGATCCCTGGAAGTGCCCAAGGCCAGGTTGGATGGGGCTTGGAGCAGCCTGGGATGGTGGGAAGTGTCCCTGCCATGGCAGGGGATGGAATGGGATGAGCTTTAAGGTCTTTTCCAACCCCAGCCATTCTGGGATTCTGAGCATCGTGCAGAGGGGACTTCCTGGGGTGCTGGGGGTTGCTGGACAGAGAGTTGGGGTCACCTTTCCCACAGCATCCTCCTCCTGCTGCTGTCTCTGGGATCACTTTGCTCCTTCCCCCTGCAGGATCCCGGTCCCGCAGCCATTTCTCCATTGGAATTTCACCTTCCCTTTCATCCCTCGGGATCTCACCACTCCCCTTCTGTCCCCAGGTCATGCTGGCTGCATCCTACTGGTCCCTGCTGGCCCCAGCCATCGAGATGGCCGAGGAATCTGGCACCTTTGGAGCCTTCTCCTTCTTCCCAGTGGCCGTGGGCTTCGCTCTGGGAGCAGCGTTTGTGTATGGGGCTGACCTGCTCATCCCAGTGCTGGTGAGTGGGAATTCTGGGGCTGGGGGCTCATCCCAGTGCTGGTGAGTGGGAATTCTGGGGTTAGGAGCTCATCCCAGTGCTGGTGAGTGGGAATTCTGGGGCTGGGAGCTCATCCCAGTGCTGGTGAGTGGGAATTCTGGGGTTAGGAGCTCATCCCAGTGCTGGTGAGTGGGAATTCTGGGGTTAGGAGCTCATCCCAGTGCTGGTGAGTGGGAATTCTGGGGTTAGGAGCTCATCCCAGTGCTGGTGAGTGGGAATTCTGGGGTTAGGAGCTCATCCCAGTGCTGGTGAGTGGGAATTCTGGGGTTAGGAGCTCATCCCAGTGCTGGTGAGTGGGAATTCTGGGGTTAGGAGCTCATCCCAGTGCTGGTGAGTGGGAATTCTGGGGTTAGGAGCTCATCCCAGTGCTGGTGAGTGGGAATTCTGGGGTTAGGAGCTCATCCCAGTGCTGGTGAGTGGGAATTCTGGGGTTAGGAGCTCATCCCAGTGCTGGTGAGTGGGAATTCTGGGGTTAGGAGCTCATCCCAGTGCTGGTGAGTGGGAATTCTGGGGTTAGGAGCTCATCCCAGTGCTGGTGAGTGGGAATTCTGGGGTTAGGAGCTCATCCCAGTGCTGGTGAGTGGGAATTCTGGGGTTAGGAGCTCATCCCAGTGCTGGTGAGTGGGAATTCTGGGGTTAGGAGCTCATCCCAGTGCTGGTGAGTGGGAATTCTGGGGCTGGGGGCTCATCCCAGTGCTGGTGAGTGGGAATTCTGGGGTTGGGGGCTCATCCCAGTGCTGGTGAGTGGGAATTCTGGGGCTGGGGGGGCTCATCCCAGTGCTGGTGAGTGGGAATTCTGAGGCTGGGAGCTCATCCCAGTGCTGGTGAGTGGGAATTCTGGGGTTGTGGGCTCATCCCAGTGCTGGTGAGTGGGAATTCTGGGGCTGGGGGGTCTCCTGCCCTTCCTCCAGCTGCAAGAAAGAGCAGCTGGAAGCTGGACACGGGTGGATTTCTCTCCCAGATTTAATGGATCCCTGATTTCCCCGAGCCCTGGCTGGCTCTGGCAGTGCTGGATGCAGCTTTAGGCTGGCTGAGCTCTGGTTTTTTTTAATCTTTCTGGTTTTTTTTTTTCCCCTTCACACCTCAGCTTTTGTTCTTTTTGCTGGCAGCTCTCCTCAAACAGCTCAGGTGTGACCTCGTGTCCCAGCCCAGGGGCTTCATGTTCAGAGCTGCCAACCCTGGCAGTGCTGCACACTCACTTTAACAGCCTGAGACTGCTGTTAAAGGAAGAAAGAAAGAAATGGGGGGAGCTGGTGGATTTTTCCAGCTGAAAACACAAGAATGTGAAGACATTTCCAAACATTTCCAAGGAGGTTTTTGAATTTTCGTATTGGGTTCGGTGGAATTTTATTTTTATTGTGGTTATGAGGAAGGAGTGGGAGGTTTTAAGGAGTCTGCAGGTCCAACCTTCCCTCTTCCCTGGCTTTTGGAGCCTCTCCTGACAGGACCACGGGTCCAGGTTCATCCTCAGCTGGGAGGAGAATTGCTGGATATTGTGGGGTCACTCCCAGTGGATTTGTTGGAGTGAACACCCAGGGAATGAAATGAGTGAGAATCTGCTTCCTCTCCTCACCCTCTGCCTGCCTTGTCCTGGCATTTTGGGCCTTTTTGGGGCTCCCAAACCCTCTGCAGGATTCAGTGGGTGGCCAGGAGCTGCTGTTGGATCCCTTGGAAGCCGTTTGGCTCCGAGCTCTGCCTTTTCCTGCTGCTCTCCTCAATCCCAGTGTGTCCCACAGCGCTGCTGGATGGGACTGGGATGAGCTGGATCCGCTGCCTCGGGCTGGTGTTTCCCAGCAGGATGGAGAAAAAACAACTGGAGCACAAACCCCACTTGCTCCTGGTGGTTGGGGTTTTCCATTGGGTGTTGAAACAGTGGAGAGGGAAGAGTTTGGGGGGGGAATTGAAATCCTCATGTTGGGAAGAGCCAGGTGGAGTGACAGGGATGGTGGTGGCCTTGCAGGAAGCAAGGATAGGTATGAAAATATCCAATATATCCTTAAATCCAGGATTAATGCTGCTGGGAGCAGAGCTGGGGTCTCCTGGCTCCCTGTGGGACAGCCCCTGCCTCCACACACTCATCCCATGGGAATTCTGCTGGCTGCTGCATGGCACAGGGAGGATTTACACCCCCTGTGGGGCTGGACGAGGGTTTATGTCCCAAAATAGTGCTGGTGTTGGTGTGTTCTCCCTGTGCTGGGGTCTCTCCACGTGGATAACGGGCAGGAGCCACCTCAGCAGGGTCTGTTGGATCCAAAACACTGCTTTTCCTCCCCTGGACACCTTGGGAAGGGCCAGGAGAGCTGGCAGAGGGTGAGGAGGGGGGGACTCTGTGTCCCCTGCCCAGGGCAGCAGCTCCTGGAGCTGGGCACTGGGTTCAGGATGGGATTTTTGGGATGCTTTGGGAAGAGAACAGAGGCCTGGCGAGGTTGTGGGGGACGCTGTGCGGGGAACACGGGGAGAGGTCAGAGCTGAGGGTGTTGAAATGGGAAAACAACAAGTTTGGTGAGGCTTGAGCCATCCCTGGGCTGGGCTGGGGCTGGGAATGTGGCTCCAGAGCCATCTTTGGATCCCAGGCTGTTCCCTGGGGAGCTGCTGCTGCTCAGACAAGGGTTAAGCCAAGGAGGGTTGGTAAATCAGCTCCAGGGGATGCCTCCAGCCCTGGCTCTGGTTTTCAGGCAGTCCCTGGCTGGTTTCACTCCTGGATTTTCACAAGCAGGTGAAATTTGGAAGCATTTGGGAGCACCAAGAAGTGGCCCAGGTGCCCATTTCAGGGTGTTTGTGCCCTGGCAGGGTGCTGGGGGTGCCTGTCCCTGGCAGGGCAGGAGGAGGGAGCTGCTTGGAGCTGCTGCTCTTTGCTCAGGGACACAGCTGGTGCAGGGGTGACAGTCGTTCCTTGGAATTGTTCTGTATTTTGCTGTACCTATCCCCATGCCACACAGAACTGCTTTCACTTGACAAAGGTACACCTGGTGGGATGTGTACTACCAGGATATAAATAATCTTCAAGGATATCGTGCGGTGGCAATTCACCTTAATTTCTTTCAGCAGAAACCAACATTGTCCTCAGATTTCTCAGTGTCCTTGAATTCAAGAAATTGTGACCATGGAATCCAAAGGATCTTCCAGTTCTCCCATCTCTTTAACAGTGCTTGGTGGAGAAACTTGCCAAATGAATTTTGCTGGATGCTTCTTTACTGCCAAGTGGGGAAAAAAGTTCAAAAAAATATGTTGATTTCCAACTCAGGTCAAAAAACTTGTTGGTCACTCAGGCTTAAAGCAAGACACATGCAATGCTGGTTACAGTGCAGTGTTAATTTTTTTTTCAGAGTCAACCATTTAAAATATGTCATCAGGACAGAAAAAAATTTCAAATTCACCTATATACCTTTGTGGCATAAAATCATTAGAAAGAGAGATGGGGAGCTTTCTAAAATTGCATTCTCGACCTGGCACAGCTCCAGGCTGGGTAACAACAGCCTCTAAAAGCTTTTATCGACTCCTTATCAGCCCAGCCCTGCTCTCCTGGCAGCGAGGAGGGTTTTTCTCTTTGCTGGAGCTGGGGCATCCCAGTGTTCGCTGCCGGCAGAGGGAGGGTTAAACCTCCCCAGCCCCGAGTGTTAATGATCCCGAGCAGCTGGAGTCATTACATTCCTCACAAAAGGCAGATCTCATCTGGTACATCTTTATCTTTGCCTTTTCCCTGGATGAAGCCTTTAACGTGTTTGTTCATCCTCCAGCTGAGGAGGAGGAGGAGGAGGAGGAGGAGGAGGATGCTGCTGGGGCTGGTGGAGGTTGGCAAAAACCACACCAGGAGATTTGGGGCTGCTTGGAGGGGCAAGAACACAGCAAAAACAGAACCCGGGGGCTTTAAAAAAAAAACGGGCTCGCCTTGATTTTGCCAAATCTCCTCACGAGGAGCCTCCAGTTTAACTTGATTTCTTTAAACAAAGCTGTCAGCTGGTGCTCCAGGAGGTTTTGGATGCTGAGGGGCAGCTGGTGGGGCTGTGTGAGCCACTGCTGCCTTTCCTAAAAAGGGTCGGGGCTCAGTGTCTTCAGTGCCAAGAGCCGAAGCCTCTGAGGGAAAGTTTACTTAAAAATTCAGTGCAGCGGGTCCCTGATGGCTCAGGAGCTATTTCGGGTCTGCTGCAAGGCATAAGAATGCTGGAATTAAGTGTTATTATTCTCATCCTTCAAAGCTGTCGTGCAGCTCTGCTGACTTGGCTGGGTTTTGTTCAGAGTTTGGTGTTTTCCTGGGTTTTGTGATGTGCTTCTTGCTCTGGTCTCTTCCTTTCCTGGGGGAAATCCCACACGAGTCCAGGGGATGCCTCCAGCCCTAGCTCTGGTTTTCAGAGCAGTCCCTGGCTGCTTTTGCTCCTGGGTTTTCAGATGAAAAGGTGAAATTTGGAAGCACCAGGAGTGGCCCAGCTGCCCAGGGCAGGGTGGAGTCCCCATCCCTGCAGGGTTTGTGGCACTTGGGGACACGGTTGTGGTGGCCCTGGCAGTGATGGTTGGGCTTGGTGCTCTCAGAGGACTTTTCCACCCTGAAGGATTTCATGATTCTCTCTTTGCCTTGGAGCTGCCGAGCCCCCAGGAGCTGTCCCTGTGGAATTCTGAGGATGTTTAGGGGAGCTTTGGGTGCAGTGGAGCACCTGTGGCTTCCAGGAGCTCCCTGGCTCCCAGTTTTTGTGGCTCACAGCCCTTCACCTCTGAGCAAGCAAGGAATTCCCTGCTGGGGCTGGGACAGGGAAGAGGGAGGAATCCATCTGGGAGCTGAAACCCCCACGGGCTGCCCCAGCCCCACCTCAGCTCCTGTTCTTTCCACTCCTCTGCCTGACTCTGCTCCCATCATTACTAAATAGGATAATGAGGCTTAATCAGCCTCATCTCCTCTCTCCCCCCCCTCCCCAGGCTTCATTTTCCTCGGGAACATCTGCACAGGGAAGTGGCTCCATCCCTCCTGCTGCAGGATCCGATGGGAGCTGGGGTCTGGGGGTCTCCCCTGGAAGCTGCTCATTGCTGGGGCAGGGGGAGAGGAGGGCAAATGCTGCAGGAGCAGCAGGAGTTAATGAATAATCCAGGGAAAAAGGGCTGCTGGGCCATTACTCAGCTCTAACCAGGAGCCTGCCAATACCTGGGGTGTAAAAGATGATCGGGGAGAGGGAGGGTGGGGAGCCAGGGCTGTAATTCCAGCCTGGAAATACCATCTCCAGTGGATTTTATTTATTTTTTTTTATTCTTGGCTGCTGGGTACAGGTTTGGTGGGGTTTTTTTTTTGATCCTGAGTACAGAGGAAATCAATAAAGCCTCATGTGATGGGCAGAGCATTCCTTGGATTTAAACAAACAGCGACCAAAGCACCTTTTAAAAGCCTTTTGTGGGGTTGGGGTTTGTTCCATTGGTGCTGGTGCTGACCCCTCATCCCACAGAACCAAATCCCTCTCTGGGCTCCAGGGCTTGTGTTTTACACCTGTTTTGGGGAATATTTGGGGCTCTGCTTTGCAGCTGCTCCGAGGTTTCCCTGAGCAGGGTGAGGATCTGCAGTGGGATGGGTCAGAGGGGATCAGGAGCAAGGATGCTCCTGGTGGGGGCTGAATCCCCTTAACCCCCTCCAAACAGAATTTCTTGGTGCTCCTGCCCTTTTCTGGATGTGCAAAATCATGGCTTGAAAGCTCTTTGGGAATATGGTTTGGGACTGGATGTTTTGCACACTGAATTTTGGGCTATTTTGGGCGAGAACCCTTGGGAAGGCTTTGAGAGCTTGATAAACAGCCCTGAGGATCCTCTCCTGTCCAGAGATGGTGTCTGGCTCAGGATGGGCCTTCAGGATGAATATTTTGCCTTCTAAATCCATACAAGTCACTTTTTGGGAGGGAAAACTGGGAATAGTGCATGGATGAGGAAGGACCATCAAGGTGTAGCTGCACACTGTTTAAAATTGTCATTTTTTTTCTCAGGGCTAAACCACAGCTGGATTAGACCATGGGGAGCATCTTTTTTCTGGGAGAGGGGGCCCTCAGAAGTGATTGCTACATTTCCAGGAGGAATTTCTTCCTGGAAAGGGTCTCAACCATTGGAAGGGGTTGGAGTCCCCATCCCTGGAGGTGTCCAAGGAGGGTCTGGACGTGGCACTCTGGGCTGGGGACAGTCACAGGTTGGACTCTGTGATCTTGAAGGGCTTTTCCAACCTCAATAATGCCAGGATTTTGGGATTCTCTACCTGATGGGACAAGGCAGGGCAGTCACTGATGCCGTGGGTGGGGTTGGAGGATGCCCGGGATCCTCCTGTCTGTGCTCCCACCTGGCAAAGCCGGGAAGCTGCTCCTGCTTTTCCCCCTCCTCCTGCTTTGCAGGGAGCTGGATTTGATGGGTTCATTATTCCAGGAGGCAGGGAAATCATGGAAAACGTGCCGGCTCCTGTGGCTGGTGTTAATTTATCATCGGAATCAAGATTCCTCTGATGCAATTTGCCGATTCCTGCGGGATGTGCCCAGCACACGTTCCCACTTTAATGTGCTGTTTCCTGTTCAGCTGTGACTCCTAGGAAGTTAATTAGCTGCACATCCTCATTGCTGGCCTAGGTGGAGGATTTGCAACCCTGGGGTTGTTGTGGGTTTTCTGCTTTATGAAGTTTTGGAGCGTGGGGCTGCAGGAGCAGAGCCTTTCCCTCCTGGAGAGGGAGGATGGAGCTGGGGGCTCCTACCCGAGCCCAGCCTGGCTCTTGCATTCCTGCTTTGCTTGGATTTCCTTTGCCCAGGGCAGAATAAACAGCAGCCCTCGTGTTTGTTTGGCTTTGTGGAGCCCTGGCCCTTCTCCACAGGCTCCAGGGGGAAGGAGGGATCCGGCTCTGATGAGGGAGGAAGGGAAAGTTTGTTTTTTGGGAATGTAGCAAAGTCTTCCATTGGGAAACATCTTTCCCTTGCAGCTCTGAATAAACCAACCTGGGCATGGGTTTTGTTAATTTATCAATTAACCCCAATGCTGAGGTTATAGATCCGTGTGGGATTGATCCCTGTTTCCTGTCCCAGGCTGGATTTCAGCCATGGAAATCCCTGGTGCTGACCACCAAAGCCACCCATGGGATCCTCTGAAAGGCTCAGAAACCCCAAAAGTTTTTTTTCAACCTGTTTATCCATAGGATCCATGGAAAACCTGGCTGCTTCCCGCCCCTGCCCTGCCCCTGTGTGGTGGTTTAGTGCTTGAAATCCAGTGGTGGCTGGATAAATCAGAATTATTTACCAAAAACCCCCACAAAATCGTAATTATCCTAATTTCTACCAAAGCATTTCGTTTTACTAATGGAGGCAAAGCCTTATTTACTGCCACAGTGCAATTTGTCAGCTGCTCTTAATTAGAATTCTCTCTCATTATGCATCAAGCATTTCATAAAAACATTATTTGGGAAGCCCCAAAGCTGGAGCTGCAGAACTCCCTGACTCCAAGTTGGGCTTAAATTCCCTCCTGCCCTGGTCAGGTTTATGGGATGAGGGTTAAATTCCCTCCTACCATGGTCAGGTTTATGGGATGAGGGTTAAATTCCCTCCTACCATGGTCAGGTTTATGGGATGAGGGTTAAATTCCCTCCTGCCCTGGTCAGGTTTATGGGATGGTCCCTCAGTGCTGACAGCAGATGGGATCTGGAGTTGGGGTGAAAAAATCCCTCTGGAAAAAAGCAGTGACTGAGAAAACCTGGCTTAATTCTCCATTCCATGAGCTCCTGCTCTGGATTCACCTCTCTCCATCATTCCCTTCTCCATCCTGTGCCTCTTTTCCCCCTGGAGTAGGAATTGCTGGGAATGCTGCTGGTGTTCCACGGGCTTTTCCCTCCTCCTGGCTCAGCCTTTGCTGACTGAATTTCAATTTCTGTTTGGGCTTGGCTCAGAATTGTAAAAGAGGAGAAGTTTCCCAAAAGGAAGAGCGCAGAAGGATCTCCTCCATCCCCTCCCTGAACTCCTCCACGAGTCCCTGTTTATCCGGGGCCACGGATGCTCCGGATGCTTCCCCAGCTGTTCTTTGATCTCAAAATGTGCCTTTGAATTTGCTCTAAGCATAACCCCCAATTAATTCCTCCACGGTGAAAGGCAAACCTGCCATTAACGTGTCAGGGAGGTTCTGTCATTGGCTGGGGGGGGGATGGCAGGGAGAGGGAAGCTGCTTCCATGGGATCACGGGAAACATCCCCACAGGTCTGGAGCTGCAGGGTAAACTCTGACTCAGCCCTGTGCCAGAGCTGTCTGCTCACAGGGAGCTGCACAGCCAGCTCTGTGCCTGCTGTGCCCTCAGGAAGGACATTCCTGAGGGAGGACAATCCCCAGGGAGGACATTCCTGGTGGATGTGGGATGCTCGGGGGTCCCTCAGCTCGTGGCTCTGCTGGTGAGGGCTGCAAACCAGGTTTGCTCTTAATCCAGTGGGGATTGTTTTCCATTGTGCCTTTTAAAAGGCTGAGGAGCTGCTGGAGAGTGGAAAACACTGCTGGGAAATTTGGGAAAAAAATTCCTTTCTGCTCATCCTGGATGAGGCTCCTCTGCTGCTGTCAGGACCCCGGGGGTGGCTCTGCCTTTGTCCCACAGGGGACACGTGGCTGGGGGTGGCCCTGTGTGTGTCCTCTGGGGCTGTGGCACTCTCAGGGTGGGACAATCTCTGTGCTGTGTGTCCCTGTCCCCCTCATCCTGCTCTGCTTGTCACCAGGGTGGTGGCACTGGTGGGACTTGGATGTGCCAGCCCCAGAGCTAACGAGGCTCAAACACTGAAACACCAACTGGATGAGTCTCCTCTTGGCCTCTCAGGGGATCTGCAGGCTTGGAAAGGCTCCCAAAGGAAAGGAATTTATCCCTGGAAGTGTCCATGGCCAGGTTGGGCAGGGCTTGGATCAGCCTGGTCCAGCGGATGCTGTTCCTGCCCATGGAAAGGGATGAGCTTTAAGCTCCTTCCACCCCAAACCACTCCATGA
This sequence comes from Falcunculus frontatus, assembly GCA_013398115.1. Classification (NCBI taxonomy): domain Eukaryota; kingdom Metazoa; phylum Chordata; class Aves; order Passeriformes; genus Falcunculus; species Falcunculus frontatus. The sequence goes on from VZRV01007631.1 coordinate 230,527, forward strand.
TCCCATCAGAAGTTGTTTGGCCTCTCCTTGCTGGTGGTCAGGAAGCGCCTTGTCCCTCGTTACACCTCTCTGCTGTAATGAATTAAGGCATTAATTGCTCTCGGTGAGGAGAAGGAAGGGCCTCTCTGCTGTGGAAGGTGTCGGAGCTCCCCAGTTCTGCCAGCCCAGCACAGGAGCCGGCGTCTCTTTGGCATTTTGGTGCTGTTTGGGTAACGTTGGGCTGTGCAGGATGTGGAGAGGGACTAAATCCCAGAAAACACATCCTCAGGCTGCTCCTGCAGGCTGGGGAAGAGCGTTGGGATGGGGGAGAAGGGGCTGGTGCCGCTCCCTCGCCTCGCGCACGTCCGCAGGGATAATGAGGATCCAGAGGAAGCCGTGTGTTAAAATAATGGAATTAGGAGCTGCTGGCATGGGCTGCCTCTTCATTTGAGGGCTGATGGATCGCTGGCTGAGCCCTCTGCATCCTGCCAGAGCTCCCTCACCCCAAAGCTCGCCCTTCCCCATCAATTCCCTCTGCAGCGACAGCAAATCCTTACTTGAGGGGAATACTGGGGAGGAACGAGCTGGTGATTGAAGGTTTGTTTGCTTTTCCTCTCACCCTGGCAAAAAGCCTGTGAAAATCCACGTGGGAAGGGGGCAGGGAGTGGGAAAAGGGGTGGAACTGGTCCTGGTCAGGGTTTAACGTGGAACAGCTCCTGTTAATCCCATCTAGGGCTCTGAGGGTTATTGCAAACAATTAAAATCTCACATTGTGGGGCTGCCCCCGTGGCACAGACCTCTGCCACGTCCTGCTGAGGGTGCTGGGGATGTGGGGAGAATATCCCTGGGGAGAATATCCATGGGGAAAATATCCCTGAGGAAAATATCCCTGAGGAAAACACTCCTCAAGACCTGGCTATGGCTGGAACAGGCAAATCCCCTCCCAGCAAACAACTGGGAGTGGATCTCCATCCTTACTGGTTTTGCTGGGCTCAAATTCTCCAATTGGAGCGATTATTCCATTGAAAAATGAGTTTACTGGTTGTGGTCGAGGTTTTTCTGGGATTCCTGGCAGGAAGGAGGTTGGTGCCAGGGAACTCCTGATGCTGCCGGCGTTGTTTGCCGAAGAAGTTGTTTGTTTTTTTGACAAACGCAGGGAAAACATTCCTGAGCTTTTGTTTTTTTGTCGTGGCAGAGGTTACGAAAGCCACCCCTCCCTTGTGCCACATCAGGCATCTCCTTTGGGAAGAAACATCCCGGGTTTCCCGAGGAGCCTGGGAATGGTCCCCTCCTCCTGCCCTCCCTGCATTCCTGCTGGCTTCTCCTCCCCTGCAAAGGGAAAAACCCCGAATGTGCCAGTGAGAAAATCCATGTGTTTATTTCCAACAGGAACGTGGTTTGACCCGAGGATGGATCGGGCTGTGCCCATCTCCCCGGGGCTGGTGCCAGTGGGATGTTCCCTGTCCGTGTTTTGGGATCCAGGGCTGGCTGGGACAGGCTCCAGCATCCCTGCATTGGAAGGGCTGTGGGATTCTTCCCTCTCATTCCTGATTTTTTAGGGTGTGTGGGGGGATTTTTGGTAATTTTGCCTCCCTCCTGCTGTGCCAGGCTGGGGGGGTTCTGGCGCTGCCAGCTCATTTTGGCACTGCCCAGGGTCTCCATCAGCTGCGATCCCCCAGAGCTGGGGCGGCTCCGGTGGCACCCCAGGGCTGTCCCCACACTCGTGGTGCCACACAGGGAGGGGATTTATCCCCCTGCCCTGCCAGGCTGCTGATGAAAGCTGCTGCTGGCACTTCCCAGGAATGATGAGCAATCCGAGGCACTGGTAATTAGCAGTGAGTGAAATGCCCCTGCCATGATGATGCCTCCTGCAGCCACCTAGAAACAGAGACTGGACAAGAGGAAGGGAATAAAGACAGGTATTTATTTGAAGGGCCTTCAAGGTACACCCTGGGGGAGCCAAAGGCTGCTTCCAAAATTGGACCCCAAGATGGACCCCAGGTCACGAGTTCTTCACACTTTTATAGGTTTGGATCATTTGCATATCAGGGTTAATTCTCCAATTAAAGCCCCAGTTTAACGATGTAACTCCCCTCAGCTTGCCCCCCTTAGAATCTTTAGTTTCCACATTTTGGGCCTAAAACCAGCCTGGCTGTCCTTGAAGGCAAAGCCTGGAGAGGCTTTGTTCTGTCTGCCCAGTACGAGAGAGCAGGAATTACAGGCTCCAAGGAACTTCAGAGTTACACTCTGAGCAGTACAGGATTTAAAAATATAAAAGTTAAAACCTAAGGCATCAATGATGTGCCATTAGCTGCAGATAAACCGAGAGCAGCCTTCCCTAGCACCCACTTCACTTCCCTGCTGCTGCTGGGATGAGGGAAGGCTTCAGCCTGATGGGAGCTGCTCCTGGAGCAGATCTGCTGGAAAACACCAGGATTTTTCTCTGTGGATGTGCTTTTCCTTCCCAATCCCCATGGCAGTGCTGCTGCAGCTCCAAGGCTCCTTCCTGCTGCTCGTGGGGCTGGAGATGCTCCGTGTGGGAAGGGGGAATCTCTGCCCTGGGCTCTCTCTGGGTGTGCAGGAGCAGCCCTGAGCCACCTTCTCCTCTTCCCTTCCTGCTGCTGGTCCCTGCTGTGTTATCTCTGGGTGTTATCTCTGTGTGTTATCACTCACCGAGGCTCCTCACCGTCCCTTATCTCTGTGTCTGCTCCTGCACAAGTTGGGGATATTAATTTTATATTTTTTTTTTAAAGAAAGCAGTGAAATGGATCCTGTTTCTCTTTCCCACTGTGGTGCTTTCTCCATCAGTTGGTGTTTCCTGGGGCTTTGCAGAGCCTTTTCCAGGGCGTTTTCCAGGTTAAAATCTTGCCCAGGAGGAGCAGCATCCCTGGAAAAGCAGCACCTGGAGCTTTGGGACTGAGTGATCTCCCCAAATCTCTCTCAGTCCATCACTATTTCTTTATGAATTTATTCTCCTCCCTTGGCCGGGAGGAGAAGAGCAGATTATTTCTCCGAGGTGTCACTCTTCAATTCTTTTTCAAATTGGCTTCAGATCAATTAAAATCCTGGGCAGGGGGGTGTGATCCCAAAATCCTTGCTTTGCCTAAAAGGATACATTTTTTAAAAAAAAATCTAAAAGAACACTCTTTTTTTTTTTTTTTTTTTGTCAAAAAGGATCCCTTTTTCTCATCTAAAGGACACCTTTTTTCCTCCATAAAGGATATTTTCCCCCTCATTTGTTTTCCACTCAGGGCCAGGCCAGTCCCACAACTTCTCCCCCATCACCCCAGGAGCAGAGGAGTGCAGTGGGAACTCCCACATCCCAGAATAGTTTTCCTCCAAATTCTTCCTGCCCAAATCTCTCCCTGCCTCTCTCTTTTTTTTTTTTTTTTTTTTGCAATAATCAACCCCCGTGGTTATTTCAGCTGACGCTAATTACTGCCACGAACTAATTAACGCCAGTTGCCTTTCCTCTGCCCTTTCCAATGTTTTTTAACCCACTGACACATTCCAATTAAGGGCCTCCTGCAGGCTCTGGGCTGGGATGACTCAGAGCAGCCTCAGCTGGGATCAGTCGTGTGCTTTCCTGAAGGTCACTGATATTGTCACAAATTGTCCCCACCAGCAGGGAGGGGACCCGGCCTTCCCAAACCCTGCTGAAATTGCCTCAGTCTCAGTGCAGGTTTGTGGGGATCACTTTGGGGTTTGATGTTTCGGGATGCTGCTGCTTTTCCAGAGGTGGAAATCCGTTTGGGTTTAGCAGGAGAAGGATGGGAGAGAGGCTTGGGATAAGGGATGGAGGGACAGGACACAGGGAACAGCTTCCCACTGCCAGAGGGCAGGGATGGATGGGATATTGGGAGAACATCCTTCTCCCTGTCAGGGTGGGGAGAGGCTGGGATGGAATTCCCAGAGAAGCTGTGGCTGCCCCTGGATCCCTGGAAGTGTCCAAGGCCCGGCTGGACAGGGCTTGGAGCAGCCTGGGACAGTGGAAAGTGTCAGGGTGGAATGGGATGGGATTTAAGGTCCTTCCCACCCAAACCATTCCAGGATTCTGTGGTTTGATTCCATGACTCCCTCCTCGTTTAGGGAGAGCCCCCGAGCTCCCATTCCCAGTCCCTTCATTCCTTATCCAGGTGAAGCTCCCCCTCTTCCTTTCCTGTGTCTCCTCATCCAAGTTTTGTTTGGAAACTCCTCTGTCCCTCCCCGCTCTCGTGGCTGCTGCGGGTGATCCCAGCACTGAGGGGAGGGAAGGGAAGGGTCTCCCACCTCCCAGAGGGATTCAATCCCAGCTCCCAGGCTGGAAGTGCTGGGTTAAGGGAGGTGAGAGCTCCCTGGCTGAGCTGCAGGTCTGTGATCAGTATTAATAGCCCTGCTCAGGCTCATTATGCAAATGAGGGAGAGGAGACAATTGAGTTATTCATCTTTAACCTTTATTTTGGTTTTGTGACCCCCCCCCAGTGAGGCTCCTGTTGCTGGCCTGGCTCAGGGGTTCTGGTTTGTTCTGCTGCCATCAACCCAACAGCTGCTCCCCTTTTCCTGGGGGTGATTCCAGGTGATCCCAGCCTGGACATCCCTCCTTGGGATGCTCCTGGGGGTGGATTTCCAGCCCTGCAGGGAGAAGGGGACTGAGGGTCACAAATCACTGCCCTGGGACACCTTCCCTTCTCCCAGCTGTGCTCTTGTGCCTCTAATCCCGTGGTTCCTCCTGGTTTTGTAGCTGCAGGTGGGTTTGAGGACATCCAGAAACACCAGCCTGGGTTCCTTTTTATCAGGAGCTGTAGTGACAGGACACAGGGAAGGAATTCCTGGCCGTGAGGGTGGTGAGGCCGTGGCACAGCATTCCCAGAGAAGCTGTCCCTGGATCCCTGGAAGTGTCCAAGGCCGGGTTGGATGGGCTTGGAGCAGCCTGGGATAGGGGGAAATGTCCCTGCCCATGGCAGGGGTGGCACTGGATGGGCTTTAGGGTCCCTTTCAAGCCCGAATGACCCATCTTGAGGCAGTGGTGAGAAGCTGCTGTGACACATCCCAATCGATCCCAACCCTATGGATGCCAGAGGATGGGGCTGGGAGGAGACTGAGGGGCAGCTCTGGGATGTCCTGACGTGTCTGTGTTGCCTTGCAGGGGTTCACTGGCCCTTCCCACGCCGCCCTGGCCCTGAGCTGTGACCAGCGAGCCGTGAAGGAGAAGCAGGAGCAGGCCCCTGGCAGCGAGCTGTCCATCCGGATAGGTAGAGCTGGGCTCCACCCAGGCAAGCATCCTGTCATATACCACCCACACAGTGCCCAGCAGCCCCTGGCACCGAGGCTGCCTCGGATGGGATGGAAATTCCAGCGGTTTTCCCGTGCCAAGGGCTCCTTCCCTTCCCTCTCCGCCTCTGTCCCTCTGCTGCCTCTTATCCCAAAAATCATTCCTTCGGTTTCTCCTCCTGCTCTCTTGTGCTGTCTGGGCTGTGAATTATTGATCAGGAGCTCTGTGCTGTGCTGGAGGAGTGAAATCCTTGGCTTTACTCAGGTTATTTGCAGCGTGGGCTCTGCTGACCCTGCCCTGTTCTGCCTCTGCCCCTTGTGCCCTCCCTGCTCCGAGCTGGGCCTCGCTGTCCCTCCTCATTCCGGGGGTGAATCCAATCGTAGCAGCCAGAGGTGGAACACAAGGTCCTGCTGGCAGCTCTTCCCTCCTTAAACAGATTTTAAAGAAGGAATTTCGGGCACCTCTTAGGGGTTCCCCAGCCCCAGGGTGTGTTTGGGGTGGGCAGTGGGGATGCATCCCCTGAGGCAGCACAATTGGCTCTTCCTCCTCTCAACAGCTTTCCAAGAGACTAAGAAAATGCAATTTAGTAAATCATTTTATTTCTCCTCCGATTATTTGGTTGGAATAGTGGTTTAGAACATCACGAGTGCAGTGGGGAGCAGATTGGTTTGAAGGAATGATCCTTCCCTTTGCACTGCTCCCCTCTTTAATCAGCCTCTTTTCTGGAACCACATTGCTTAATTACACGTTTCCTAAAGTGCTGCAAATCCTCAGGATCTGAAACACCAGCCCGGGTTGTTCCAGAGGGATGGGAGAATGTTTTGTGCTCAGTGCAATGAGCTTTGCATTCTCTGAGCCCTTTGGAGGCAGCTGCAGGGGGGTGGTTCTCTGTTTTTGTCAGGTGGAAACTTCCCATCTCAGGTGCAGTTTAATTTTATCCTTCAAGGGAAAGAAGGAGAGCTCAGCCCTGCAGTTCTCAGCAGCTCGAGCTGCCGAGGTTTTTATGTTTTCATCTCCTTTTAGTTGCAGACAATAACAGTGCAAATGGTTTTGGGAAGAGAAAATTTCCATTAGGCTTTGTTGTTTTTTTTCCTCTCTCTCTGGGGAAACCGTATTAAGAACCTACAATACATAATTCTTTTATTGTCTTTTTCTTTTTTTTTTTTTCTCTTTTTCTTTCTACTGAAATAAACTCGGGATTTTCACAAGATCTCCCCAGCCTTCCAAGAAATCTGCTTTCCCCAGAGCTGGGTAGTGCCTGCCTGGGCTCTGGGGAACGCTCTGGGAACATAATGGGTGTTTTCAAAGTCTAATGGGTACTAAGTGGAATATTTCAGGCTTAATCACTGTTGAATCATTGACCCTTCCTTCATATTTACATCTTTTTAAACCGCTAAAGCTGTGAAAACAAAGGAAAATCCCAAAGCAGCAGCTGCCTTGTTCTGCCAGTTGTCTTCAGTGCCTGGGGATGGATGGGGAGTGAGGAGCAGGAAGCTGGGATGGGGATGGCTGGAAAATGTGGAATCCTGCATCTCTCCAGGGCCCTTTCTGAGTGTCTGAGGTCTCGTGTGGAGCTGGAAATGCGTTTTTAGCCTGGCTGTGGGAGGGTTTGGAGTGTGCTCACACTCAGAGCTGGGATCCTGGGAGCTGCCACCAAACCAGGAGGTTTCCTTCAGACCTGAGGAGAGGGAGCTGGAGGAAAGGTGGGAGTCAGACCTGTCCCTCATCTGCCCTGGGGGGAGAAAAAAAGCCTCATTGTGCTTTTTTTTCCCCTCAGTCAGCAGCGTTTTGGAGCACCCTGGGTTAGTGCAAGGTGTCCTGTGGCAGGGGATGGAACTGGATGAGCTTCAAGCTCCCTCCCAGCCCAAACCATTCCATGGCTCTTCCTCCCCATCATCTCAAATCCTTCGGTTTTCCAGACCTGTGTTTGCTGGGGCTCTGCTCCAGCCTGTGCTGATTGAAATCAGACTTTTTGGGAGTTGCTAAAAGCTGCCTGTGCCTCGTGGGTGCCTGGAGTAAGGTGTGTGTATCCCTGGGAAATGGAGAATGGGTGGATTCTCCCTGAAAAGTCTGTCTAGACTCTGTTTGATGAGTGGGATAATCACCAGGCTTTAATTACTCCAAGGGAGAGAGAATCCAACCTTGTCTCTGATAGCTCTTGGGTAGGGAAGGGCTGGAATTTGTGTTTCTGTGCTTTGGAACGGATGGGGATGGAGCTGAGCGGGGTTTGTGCCTTTCTGGGGGTGCTGATGGAGCCCTTGGGGTACCAGGGATGCCTCCTGCAGCCACCTAGAAACAGAGACTGGACAAGAGGAAGGGAATAAAGACAGGTATTTATTTGAAGGGCCTTCAAGGTACACCCTGGGGGAGCCAGAGGCTGCTTCCAAAAATTGGACCCCAAGATGGACCCCAGGTCACGAGTTCTTCACACTTTTATAGGTTTGGACCATTTGCATATCAGGGTTAATTCTCCAATTAAAGCCCCAGTTTAACGATGTAACTCCCCTCAGCTTGCCCCCCTTAGAATCTTTGGTTTCCACATTTTGGGCCTAAAAACAGCCTGGCTGTCCTTGAAGGCAAAGCCTGGAGAGGCTTTGTTATGTCTGCCCAGTACGAGAGAGCAGGAATTCCAGGCTCCAAGGAACTTCAGAGTTACACTCTGAGCAGTACAGAATTTGAAAATAGAAAAGTTAAAACCTAAGGCATCACCACGAGTGCCCTGGGTGGGCTGTGCCCTCCCTGCCCCTCTCCCAAACCCCTCAGAGCAGCCCCAGGGCTTGGCACAGCCTTGGATAAGGAAATCCTGCTGCGTTTTCCAGCTGTTCCATCCCAAGGGAGCAGCTGGGGCAGGGTCAGAGCAGGGCTGGAGGCCGGGTCTGACCCCACTGGGGCAGCAGCGTGTTCTGGGGCAGTTCCCAGAAAGGATTTACGGGAGGCAGAGCACCTGGAAACCCGAGCTGTGGCTCAGGGCAGCTGGATATGGAACAGCTGATGCCTCAGCCCGGCTGATTCAGCTCCGTGCCCGAGTGGGAGATGCTGTTCCCAGCAGCCTCCTCCGCTCTCCTGGAGCATCCTCGCTGCTCCTCTGCAGCTGGGAGAGCTCTGGGAAGGTGCTGGGGCAGAGCAGGGCACAGAAATGTGGGTGTAAAGCTGGGTACAACCCCAAACATCCCTTTGGTGCCCAGCCTCAGCACAGCCTCAGTGCCCGGCACAGCTCCGGCTCCAGGGAGGGAAAGGCAGAGGGAATTTTTGTGCTGGCCACTGACCCAAACTGCAAAGAAATGTCTGGGGAAGCAGCAGGAGAGGCAGCAGCATCTCTCCCAGAGGCAGGGATGTGTGTCTGTCTCCTGGAGAGAGATTTCAGAGGTGTGTGCAGTGACAGGACAAGGAGGAACGGCTTCAGACTGACAGGGAGTGGGTTTGGATTGATGCTAGGGAGAAACCCTTCCCTGTGAGGACGAAACCCTTCCCTGTGAGGACGAAACCCTTCCCTGTGAGGACAAAACCCTTCCCTGTGAGGACAAAATCCTTCCCTGTGAGGACAAAACCCTTCCCTGTGAGGACAAAACCCTTCCCTGTGAGGGTGGGGATGGAATTCCCAGAGAAGCTGTGGCTGCCCCTGGATCCCTGGAAGTGCCCAAGGCCAGGTTGGAGCAGCCTGGAGTAGTAGAAAGTCTCCCTGCCCGTGACTGGATCATCTTTAATTTCCCTTCCCACCCAAACCATTCCCTGATCCTGGTGCCTGTTGTGCCTCTGGCTGCAGGAGTGTGAAGTCACTGATGTTATTGAAGGGAGTCAGGGTTTGCTGGCATGACTCAGTTGGCTTTTGCAGGGCTGTGATTTAGGAAGTGGTGCCCTGGCAGCCCTGCCTGGCTGCTCGGGGAGGAAAATCCAGACGGATTTATGAGCTGGAGGAAGAACTCGGAGTTTGCAACAGCATCCGTAAGAAATGAGATTTTGTTAAACTCGTTACTTTAAATGAGCCACGAGCTCTGGGGGCACCACACAGAAACCTCATTGCTTAGAAATTGTATTTTTTTTTCCCCTTAAATTGGAGCTGCTGCATCAAATCTGAGGCCCAGGTGGGGATTTGGCTGGGGAAGCCCTGGAGCAGGGCCTGGGTGGGTGAGATGGGGACAGCCCAGTGCCAGCCCTGCTGTGGGTCCCCCCTGTGCTGCCCCAGGACCCCGCTGGGCTCCTTTCAGCAGCATCACCACCCTCCCAAGCTCGTTTTTCCCAATTTTTGCCATATTTTTCCCCTCCAAAGCAAGTTTCCGTGCACCAGGGCTGCCAGAGGGGGCTGCACAGGAGAGGAAGCAGAAGCTGCTCACGTAGCATCTCTTTCTCAGAGCACTGAAGTGTGCTGGAAGGAGCTGGGGAGATAAGAGGAGGCAGAACCCCTTGGGAACCAACACAAGGAGAGAGCCTGAGCTGAATTTTGGGCTGGGCACTGATGCTTGAGGCAGCACACCAATGGGGCTTGTCCTTAGAGCCAAAAAATTCCCTTTTTTCCCCTGTTTCTTCTGGATGGACCACCTAGTTTGAGGAAGTTCAGGCCTGTCCCAGCTTTTTTTGTCCCTGATGTGTTGTGAGGGGAAAATCTGCCCAGCGATGCCCAGCTCCCCTCACACGAGCACAGCCAGGTTGCTGCTGCTCAGCCTGTGAATTTCCTCCTCATTCCCTCCCTCCCTGAGCAGGAGCAGCGGCCGTGAGGGAGAAATGATGGATCCAGACCCTCAGGATTGATCGGGGTCATTCAGCCAGAGCCTCTCGTGTGCATCCAAAAGGTTCATTAAGCCCTTGGAACTTATATAACGTGAAACTCCTTCTTAAAAATGAGATGTTCCCTGGTTCTCCACGATCCCAGCTCTGGCTGTGATGACTTTGACACGTTCACACCATGCTGCTTCCAGAGAACTGCTGCTTTCACAAGCCATCAATTCATTTGGAGGCTTCAGAGGCAGCCTGGGTGATAAATGCCCGTGGCAGTGTCTGTATTGATTAAAAACCATCCTGATGCCCCCTTTCTGAAGCGTTTCAAATGGTTATTGACCATCCCTCGTCAGCCTGGGTTCCGTGCTTGGCTTTTATAGTCCCGACTAAACGTGGATTTATGGACCCAGAGCTCCAAAGAAATAAATGAAATGGGGGCCCGTAATTCCTCCTGAAGTGCTGAAATGCCTGCTTTGGTCTGAGATCTGTGCCCACCTCGTTCCAGTCACGGCCTTGCTCCTGGGATTGGGAATTTTGACTGTACAGGGCTAAAATCCACCTGGTGTTTGCCATCCTTTGCTTCTTGGATTTACTTGTAGAGGACCCCAGCCTGAATGAACCACCCAGAACAGCTTATTGTGGCTATAAGATTTAGGATTTCCAGCTCCAGCAGCCTGATCCCTGAGGAAATGCCAAGCTGTGGCCTTCCAGTGAAGAGCCTGGCTCTGGGGATGGGGTCTGTGTGTGGTGCAGCCACTCTTTAATTCCAGGAGGATTTGTTGCTCCAGGAACCTGATTAAACTCCGTTGAGTGATGAGCTGGGGAGGCCCCGTGCTCTGGGAGCTGCAGGGAGGTTTTTTTTGTGGGGTTTGTGGCTGTTCAGAGGAGCTTTTTCCCAAATGGAGCCTGAGCTCCCTGCGCTGTTCTCAAGGAGCTTTTTTTTTCTGGTTTTTTTTTTTTTTCCTGGCTGTGCCTCACAATATGTTTAATTCTGGATCAAATAAATTCCTCAGAAGCTCCTCTCCATCCCTGGTGGCTCCTGTGAGGTGCTTGGGGGTGACAATGGGACAGACAAGTGTGGCACCCACCTGTGACACTGCTGCTGTCCCCAGCCCTCCAGAAACCCCTCCTAAATTAAGGAGTTGAGGGTGAGGAACCTCTCCAGGGATGTGTCTGCATCCAACCTGTGCCTTCCCAGGGTGGTTTGGGAGCAGCTGGAGGCCTGAAATCCTGGCTCAGCCCCATTCCAGAGGCTGGGAGAGGGATTAGCACGAGCAAATCTTGGGAAAAACTTCACTCCAGTGCAGCTGCTCTGGGGAAAGCCTGAAATTTCAAGGTTTATTAAACCAAACCAACAATTGGTTTGCTGCAGGCCCTGGAATGGAGCTTGGTTTGGCTCCATTCAGCCAGCACAGGAATTCATTTATTTTCTGGAGATGCTTCTTCAGCTGGATGGGGATGGGAATAATTTGAAGTCACCCTAAGGAAGCTTTGGGGGAGTGGAATGAGAAGCAGGAGCTGTGAGATGTGGGGAGATCAGCAGCACTGCTCTGAGGGGAAGGGAGGAAACTGCAGCCAATAAAAAGAGGGGCTGGAATTGCCCAGATTCCAACCAAACACACACCATAAGGACAGTGAATAAAAAGCCATTGCCCAGCTGTGATGGGCCGTGGCTGTGAGGTGGGGAATGGGATGGGAGCAACCCCAAAATGGAGCTGTGAGGGCACTGAGGAGGTGCTGAGGCTCTGTTTGGAGCAGTTTGCCCATGGCCTGGAGGCAGAAATAGGAATATTTAAAACCACAGTGATTGTCTGCCTGGTTCTGGCCCCTCTCAGTGCCCTCTTTCCTTCCCTGCAATGTCACACCGAGGGATGGATTTAGGTCCAAACAAAAGCCTGTTCTGCTTTGGGATTTTGACTCTTTTCCCTGTTTCCTGGTGGTGGTTTGGGTGCTGGGCTCACCCTGGCTCTGCTTCCTCAGCTCTGAGCACCCCCAAACCCCCTCAGCTGCTCTTGGGGTGCAGGGAGGGGTTTGGGGGACACCTTGGGCTGTGGTTTTATTCCCTAAAAGCACCTGGGGTCTCTGCAAGGCTGCACAAAGGGCTCCTGAGCTGCACCCTCTGTGGAGCTGGGAAATGGATAAATTCCCATCCCAGCCGTGATTTGGGGCGAGGTCTTGCAGCTGGTTTTGCTCTCACGCACCAGTTTGGCTCCAGTTTGAACCAGAGCTGGGTGCCAGTGACTGGGGAGCTGCTGGGGCAGAGCTCCTCCTCCCTGGGAATCTTTTTCCTTTCAGGAGGAGCAGGTTCCTTTCCTCGAGTGGCTGATCCTGATGTGATTTATGCTGTGATTTCCTTCCCATCCAATTTCAATTCCCACACATTTCCCCTTGCAGCTCCCAGTGTCCTGAGAGCTTTGTTCATGTCCAGGCCTCCTTTTTATCCCCTTGCACGTGGTATATGGCACAGGATGATGGAATATGCCTTTTCCCTCAAAAAAATCAATGGTTGAGTTCCTCCCCCCTCCCACCAGGAAGCTCTCCCAGATACAAGTATTGATTGTTGAGCTAAAAGCCATGTTTAGATCATAATTGCCCTTTAAATCAGTGGGGTTGAGGGGTTTGCACCATAATTGTTCTTTGATTCAGTGGGGCTGGTGGGTTTGGAGTCTAATTATTCTTTAATTCAGTGGGGCTCGTGGATTTATGCTCTAAAATGTCCCTTAATTCAGTGGGGCTGGTGGGTTTGGAGTCTAATTGTTCTTTAATTCAGTGGGGCTCATGGATTTATGCTCTAAAATGTCCCTTAATTCAGTGGGGCTGGTGGGTTTGGAGTCTAATTATTCTTTAATTCAGTGGGGCTCGTGGATTTGTGACCTGATTGCTTTTTAAATCAGTGGGCCTGGGGTGTTTTCACTCTGATTATTCTTTAATTCAGTGGGGCTTGTGGATTTATGCTCTAAAATGTTCCTTAATTCAGTGGGGCTGGGGGGGTTTGCCCCAAAATTCCTCTTTAAATCAGTGGGGCTGGGCTATTTGCCCTGTAATTCCTCTTTAAACCCCTGCAGAGCTGAGGGGTGCCCTGGGATGGAGCTGCCCCTTGGATAAGGATATTTGGGGATGTTCCAAGGGCACATCCAAGCTCAGATAATATTTTGGAGGAGCCCCTGCTGTCGGACATCCCTGGGATGTGGGATGTGAGCCCAGGGCTCTGTGGGATGGAGCTGTTGAGCCACAGAGGGTGATTGGTGCAGAATGGGGATTTTGGGGTCATTCCAATTCATCATTTTTGCTGGAACAATCCCAGGCTGCTTTTCCCAGCTCCTGGCTCAAGGAGAGGTGATGCCCACTGGGGTCAGCAGTGTCTGCACCCTCCTGAGCTGTGCAGGGCCTGGTGGCCTCTTCCTGATCCAACCCAGCCTGAAATTCCTCCCAGTACCCCCCAGTCCTGGCTCTGGACACCACTGGGAGCCCCAGGAACAGCGGGGTCTGGTCCATCCCTCCCAGCCCTGGGCTGGCCACGGCTTCCAGCTGCTCCCTGGGGATCAGGGCTGGTGTCTCCAGTACCCAGGGCTGGAGCAGGAGGTTCCACACGGTTCCAGGAGGATTTTTCCATCTGGGAAAGGCAGAAGCTCTGCGAGGGGCAGAGGGAACGAGGGCTCTGCTCAGAGTCCCTGCTGCCAGGGAGTGCCAGGGCTGTGATTGAGGCTTTGTTGGCCTCTTGAGTGGATTTATTTCATTTATTTTCTTTATGCAGTGGCTTTATCTCCTCTGCATTTCCAGCCTCTCCAGCCAAGGAGGGAGCTCCCGCTGGTGCCATTCCCAACGAGGGAACCCTGGCTCAGATCATCCCCCTCCTTCATCCTCCTTCCCTTTTGGAGCAGCTGCTCTGCCTCCCCTGCCTCCAGCCTGCCTGCTGCTGCATCCCAAATCCATCCAGGGATCCCAGGGGGCACGGATCAAATGGGTTTTGTGCTGGGATATGGGAATGGGGGGGTGGGGGGAGCCCCTTGCCCACGTTTGTGGCACATCCCTGTGTCCAATCCCAGTTTGTGCAGCCTCCAGGAGAGGTGTTGGATAAATAACCCCAATTAGAGAGGAGCTTGCTGCCTTCTGAGCCCGTGGGGTGGCTGAGACATCCTGCCCATCCCAGCTCATCCCTTTGGGGGCCATAAATGAGGTTTTCTTTCAGCCCAACGTGGGGCCAAGCACCACTCACCCGAACTGAGTGGGATTTCTTGGGGCTCCTGGTTGTTTTCCCCTCGATTTAATGCTTGGAATGGGAAATTACACGGGGACAGGCTGGGGCAGGATGAGGGAAGTGGGGCTGTCTCCCCCTTTGGAGGCTGCACACGTGGGTTTGGATGAGGAATAGCTGCAGCAGAGATGCCAAATTGTGCTTTTGCAACCTCATTTTTCAGCGGGCTGGGAAAGCAGGAGGGCTGCAGTGATGGGGACGTGTCCCCTGCGTGTCCCCATCACCTGGGCATGGCACCAGTGGCCTGTGGCTGCCTGCAGGGGGGAGGTGACAGCAGGGTTTGTGCTGCACTCCACAGAAAAACATCTTCTAATTTTTGTCTTGATTTTTATTGTTATTTTCCGAGACCTGCTGCTTTCTCATCTGTTTTGTTCTCAGCTTCAAGCAAACCCCTTTATCTCTGGACCTGTGTTATCTGCAAGGCCCAGAGCTGAGCAGATCCCCTCTGGGGCTCCTCCAGCAGCACCGAGCTCACCCCAGGCCCCAAATTCCCCCTCCTGGGTGATGCTCAACGATAAAACTCCAACCCCGGGGGCCTCTGGAGAGGGGGAGCAAAGCTGGGATTTCTTCCCTTCAAAGGCCTGGGATGGATCTGTGGCAGCAGATGGTGTGAGCTGCCTGAAAGTCGGGACGAGGCAGCGCTGAATTCCCAATTAAGTGTAATTAAAACGGGGCTTATTTATTTATTTGGCTGCCAAGGGGCGTCGCTTCCCTTTGAACGAGGGGCTGGGCCCTGGTGCCTTCCCTGCTCCCAGGAGCTGGGAGGGAATTCAGGGCATCTGCAGGAGATGCTGGGATTTAAAATTAATCAAGGAAATGTTTGTTGGGCTCTTTCCACCCTGGAATCCTCTCCAGGGTGGGAATGGGGGCAGTTGCTGGTGTCCCGTCCTGGGAAGAGGCAGTTTGGGGGATTCCATTATTTTTGTTTGAAATGGGGCTCAGAGCACCTGGGATAGGGAAAAATTCCCTGCCCATGCAGCACTGGATAGGGAAAAATTCCCTGCCCATGCACCACTGGATAGGGAAAATCTCCCTGCCAATGCACCATTGGATAGGGAAAAATTCCCTGCCCATGCAGCACTGGATAGGAAAAAATTTCCTGCCCATGTACCACTGAATAGGAAAAAATTCCCTGCCCATGCAGCACTGGATAGGGAAAATTTCCCTGCCCATGCACCATTGGATGGGGAAAAATTCCCTGCCCATGTACCACTGAATAGGAAAAAAATTCTCTGCCCATCCCCCCATTTGGGGGATTCCATTATTTTTGTTTGAAATGGGGCTCAGAGCACCTGGGATAGGGAAAAATTCCCTGCCCGTGGCCGTGGGGTGGAACTGGGCCAGCTTAAAGATCCCTTCCAACCCCAAATATTCCGCGATCCCATCCTTTTCCAGGTGGATCCCAGGGTGCAGTGAGGTGGCTCAGGGGTATTGGCCGTGCCCAGGGAGGTGCCAAATCCCTGCAAAATATCCCTCATTTCCTGCTCCCTGTTTGGAGCTCTGGGATCATGGGACACATCCATGTCCCGTGTGCAGGGATCCGAGGTGCTGGGAGCAGGAGCAGCCTGGGATGCTGAGGGCTTTTCCGTGGGAAGCTGTTTGAGATGATCCTTGATGGAAATACACCAGGCAAATGGAAAAGGGAGGATTTTGTTCCCCGTGTGCTTCCCAGCTGAATTCCCAGCCCGCTCAGCTGTGCTGGCTGAGTCATCCCTGCATTCCCACCTCGGGGACATCCATGTGCTTGGGATTCTGAGCAGAAAAATGAACCCAGCTCCTTCTGGCACAAACCCCAGGAGTGCTTCAGATCCTGGTTTTTTATGGAATGGATTTTAGGGTGGTGTTTGCTGCCCTCCCCCAGCTCTGGGGCTGTGCCCGGAGCAGCCCCTGGGATTTGGGATTGGGGTGAGGATGATGCTGGGTGTGATTTGTGTCCCCTCTGTGGGGACAGATTTGTCCAACCCCTGGGAGTGTGGTGTGTCCTCCCTGCAGGGCTGGAGAGAGGGAATCCCTCTGCTCCCTGACCCCCTGGAGCCAGCCTGGATTTCTGGGCCACAGCCACAGCCTGTTTCTCCTTCTGCCAGAGGCAGGAGTTCTCCCTTTGGAGCCGTTCATCCCTGATCCATAAATCAGAGTTTATGGAAGGAAAAATCCCAGGCCCTGAGCCAGAGCCTCTTCCCAAATCCTCCCTTTGGCCACGTCACTCCCAGCCCCGGCTTTGCCTCGCTGCTTTTATCCCTAAAATAGGAACATGAAACATTGAACAGGGCTGGAGAGAGCTGCACTGGGGATAAAACTGGGATCCTGGCAGGAATGTGGGAAGTGCCTCCTGCTCAGGCAGCAGGGCTCTCTTCAGATCCATTTCCTTCCCCGTCAGTGTTTTCCTGCTGCAGGTTTTTCCTGCTCCTCTGGGGTGGGAGATGGGGAATCTCCTGCTCTCCTCCCCATGGGGTTTGCTGGGATCCTCTGTGGGGGATTCAAGGATGTGGCTGCTCCATATCCCGTGGGAGGGATGAGATGGGATCCCACTCCAGCTCCTCTCCGGGCCTCTTCCCATCCCACAGTCCCTTTGAAATCCAGTTTGTGTGCAAAAATCCCGTTGTTCTGCTGGAATTCGTCTCTGTGGCTCGAGGAGGGTGTGTGAGACTCCTCCAGGGGGCTGTGGTACCCCCAGGGTGTCCCACTCCCAATCCCACCTCCACAGATGATGGATTGTGCTCCTGGAAGCAGCCTGATGCTTTGGTTATTCCTGGAGAGCAGGCAGAGATCCAATCTGCTCATCCCTCCAGAGGGAGCTGGGATTGATTTTTTAAGTCCAAGGGCCAAGAATAAAGGAGCACTTTATTTATTTTCCTCCAAAATCAATTCCTTATTTTATTTTTCCGGCTCTGAGAGGGGCCCTTTTTCCCAGGCGTGTGCCCAGCCCTGCCAGCCCCGGACTGGGAAGTTGGAGCCATTTCCCTGTGCTGGGTGGGGGGTGAAATGGGAACTCCAGATGTGTCTCTCCAGCTGTGGTTTTATCCCAGAGCACTGGAAGCTGCTGAGCAGCAAATGCAGCCTGGGACTGGAGGAATTCCTTCTAGGAATTGGCTTGCAGAGAGCCAGGGAGAAGGAGATTTAAACTACCAGAGGGCAGGGTTGGATGGGATATTGAGAGGGAATTCCTGGCTGGGAGGGTGGGAAGGGGCTGGGGTGGAATTCCCAGAGAAGCTGTGGCTGCCCCTGGATCCCTGGGAATGGGACATTGGGGCTTGGAGCAGCCTGGGACAGTGGGAGGTGTCCCTGGGAATGTGGAACTGGATGGGCTCTGAGATCCCTTCCCACCCAAACCATTCCATAATTATGGGCACCACTCCATTGGCCACTTCCATCTCTACTTAAACCCCTGGGATCTAATGCTTTTATTCATTTATTTTCATTTTTAAATGAATGTGATTAATGTGCAAAGTGAGTTTTTCCAGCTGAAGCCACCGTGTCCTTTTGGAATGAAAGGAGCAGCAGGTGACTCTGGATAGTGGGAATTCCAGGGGGAAAGAATGGGAGGGATTCTGGAGAACAAGAATTGAGCTGCTCGTCCTGTCCTTGGTTTGGCATCTTGAGGGTGCTGTAAGGAAATGTGGGAACAACCATGGTTCTCTTCTGGGATTCCAGCATCTGGGAAGTGTGGCTGTGTTTGTCTTGAGAGCTCCCAAATTCCTGCTCCATGGATTTCCCTACTTCAGGATGGAATTATTAGAAAAAGACAGGCAGGAGGGAAGGGGAGAGGGAAGATGAGCTGGGAATAACGTGGCAATAAATGGATTAATTCAGGTGTGTGTGGGGCAGTGCTGGAGCCTCCCTGGGCAGGAGGCACATCTGGGGTGTGTGCAGGTGTTCCTGGGGGTGCTGGGGTGGTGGCAGGGTCCTGTGGGAATGGCAGGATCCCGTGGGAATGGCAGGATCCCGTGGGAATGGCAGGAGAAGGCTCTGCCAAGCTCAGGGAGAGCAGCACCAACCCCGTCCCCCCAGCTCCAATGTTTTCATCTTGGCCTGATTCCTTAACAGCTCCTGATAAAATCCCACTTTTCATCTCAAGTGGGAAATGAGACTGAATTTCTCCTGCCTTCCTTCAGAGGATTCTCCGTGTCTGATCCCACTCCCATCAGAAGCTGTTCCCTGCCAAGGCGGCTCAGCCCTCGGAAATGGAGTGATTAAATTAACTGGGATGTGTAAAATTCCAGCCTCAAATGATTCAGCCAAGCACTTCATCTGCTGGGAGCTCTTTCAGGAGCTCTTGGAAGGGAGCAGGAATTAGTTTGCTTAAAAGGACCTGGTGCATGTAATGACACTGAGCGTGGTGCCACCGCTCCTGCCCCAGGAATTAATCCTCAAACGCCGAGCTGTGAGGTCAGGGAGGGTTTGGGAATTATTCCTGTGTTCTGCCAGCCTGTGGCTCCCTGGTCAGGGAGGGTTTGGGAATTATTCCTGTGTTCTGCCAGCCTGTGGCTCCCTGGTCAGGGAGGGTTTGGGAATTATTCCTGTGTTCTGCCAGCCTGTGGCTCCCTGGTCAGGGAGGGTTTGGGAATTATTCCTGTGTTCTGCCAGCCTGTGGCACCTCAGGGACCAGCAGCAGCTCGGCTGGGCCGTGTGTTGTCACCGTGTGCTTTGTCACCTCTGCAGCCAGTGTTTGTCCCTTCACTGGGAGCAGCCCTGGTGGCACCATCAGGTTCTGAAATTTCCCCCCACCCAGTGGGGACTTGGGGGAGCTCTTCTTGGGCTGGATTGTTCCTGGAGGGATGTTGGAGCTGGAATTTGGGGATCAAACTCTGAGTGGTTTTCTGAGCTGGAATTTCAGTGTTGTGCTCTGGCTGAGGTTTCAGGAGGAATTTGGGGGTCAAACTCTTAAATGTTTTTTTAAGGTGGGATTTGGGTGTTGTGCTCCAAGTGACATTCAGAAGGAATTTGGGTGTCAGGCTCTGGGTGATGTTTGAGCTGGAATTTGGGGGTCAAACTCTGAGTGGTTTTTTGAGCTGGAATTTGGACGTTGTGCTCTGGCTGAGGTTTCAGGAGGAATTTGGGGGTCAAACTCTTAAGTGTTTTTTTAAGGTGGGATTTGGGTGTTGTGCTCCAAGTGACATTCAG
>VZRV01007639.1:0-67150 GCA_013398115.1 Falcunculus frontatus
GGGTCTGCGCAGGCCATGTGGGGTGAGGGTAGAGAGAAGGGAGGGCCCGCCAGTCCTCAGAAGCCTCACCAGGTGGTCTCGGCTCTGCAGCCATTATGGTTGTTCCTCAGCTGCCCTCGGCTCTGAGGGGGTTCTCCCGCAGGCACCGGGGGCCTGTGCCCCAGAGCCAGGGGAGGGGCGGCCCAGGGCCGCTCCAAGAGACAGAGCCCGGGGCCCCTGTTCCCTCCCCTCCCTGTGAGAAGGGTCAAACCAAAAGAGAACTTCCTGTGTCTCCACAGGGCTTAAATATGTAAATTTCGGTAAGTGCTACTGGTTGAAAGATCTGTCCATCAACTCAGGTTCAATCCACGACACCCCATGACGATGCAAAGCAGTTCAGCAATTGCCACATGACATACTGAGTCAACCCAGCAAGGCAGACAGCTGTGGGGTGGAATTCCCAACCAAAATGTTAGGAGTCCTTGCTTGCAGGTAGGATGTGCTGGATACACTGCAGTTGGTGGGGGACCAGAAGCACGCACTGCTGAAGGAGAGGAATCCATAGGCTGCAAATACAGGGGAACAAGTAATTCTTATTCCATAACTGAGGCATCCCTTGAAGCCAACTTAGGACCTGAGAATTCAGCTGACGCCCCAAAAGGCTTGGGGGTTTACCAACACCAGACCACAGATAGAACCAGCTTTGAGGAAGAACAGCCCAGACCGTTGCTGTGCCACTTGACTGGGTGGCCCTAAGAAGCAGCCCAGGTCACCAAGCTTTTAGCTGGGAAGAGGTACTGGACCTGAGGGTCTGTTACTGCACCTTACACTGCAACAGTCTTCACAGCCATTAAATTCCACTTCCATAAAACCAGCAGTGCCATAGTTAACCAGCACTGAGAGTCAGGTAGTGGAAAGGATAAATTATTTCTAGTTCTGTGAATGTCCAGTATACTGTGCAGCCAAACATAAGCTTTGTAGAATAAATGCTGCTCTCAAGGAGAGGCAGAGCTTGAAAGGGAGGGATAGGTTCATGTTCCCACCCCTTGAAAGAAAAAGTCCATAGTAATGATAGGAATTGGAGCTATTCGATAATTTAAATAATTATGCAATTGCCAGACTGCTTTTCTGCAATCTCTGCCAAATATCCATTTTCTGGCTAGAAGAAGCATTAGGCTGAATTTTGTAGGGAGTGCAGAGCACAGGGAAGATGAAATAAAAGATAAAATAAATTAAGAGTTTAGTTATCAGCATATGAGGCTAAAGAAATTATGCACTTACCTGTTGCTTTTCAGAGTGTACAAGTGCACAAATTCTGATTGCTCTCTCCTGGAAGCAAAGTACATGCTAAGGGGTGCATCAGCCTATCTGCACACCTATAACCTTTGAACACGCGGGTCTGCCTCACATCCATGTGCTCATGATAGCATAGGGTTAAAATGTTTCTAAAATCGTGGTAGCTAAAATAGGCCTTGGGACAGGGAGTAGGCATTGTCTTTGCTAAATCATGTGAACCTGTACCTGTGTTCCCACCTGTACGGTAGATAACAAATGCGATGATTACTTAGTAATCAAAAATAATTATTCAGTTGTAACAAGGAATCACGAGGAAGGGACAACAACAATGGAAATGCTGTGGGAAGGGGACCTAAAATTCATGCTTGGGTAGAATCAATAGTGGGAAGGGGACTTAAAATTCATGCTCGGGTGGAATCAATAGAACAATAGAAAGTTAATAATCAACATATGATTGTATAGCAGTTACATAAGGAAAGGGTATAAAATGTGTCTATCCCAAACCCAGGTCGGAGTCAGATTTGGGTCTGTACCCCTGATTCCCAGAGCTCTTCAATAAAAGCACCTGCATATAATCATGCCGTGATTATGTGTTTCAACGCTAACACTCATACACCTCTCTCAGAGCACTAGGATATGCAGAGTATGTGTCACCATGGCACACTTGTTGCACCACATCTGCCTTACTACATGTGACTTAGGGGGCTTGGTGCTCTTGTCAAGTAGAAGCATCAAAACAGTGGAGAGCCACATTTAGCAGCCATTTCATGGGTAATTGAGCTATTCAGGTAATTTGATTTCTATTTTTTAGTGCTATAAA
Source organism: Falcunculus frontatus (assembly GCA_013398115.1). Taxonomy (NCBI): domain Eukaryota; kingdom Metazoa; phylum Chordata; class Aves; order Passeriformes; genus Falcunculus; species Falcunculus frontatus. The sequence goes on from VZRV01007639.1 coordinate 2,096, forward strand.
GTATTAGCCTATGCTTTAAAGAACCTGTGCTGTGTCTTTCTGCCACCAAATCTGTGCTCCTTCCAAGAACTGGGAAACAGGTTGTTGCTGAAATTTCTTGGCCATCACTATAGAGACTATCATGTTCACAGAAGAAACTTTCAAGGGGCAGCTGGAAAAGTTCAATGCCTGGTAGTGTTATGTCCCAGCAACAGTGACTTCTTAACCCACAGTCTGAAACAGGAACAGACCTAGTTCTTACATACTGATTTTAAACCCTGCTACTACTCATGTCTTACCCTGAAGCTAACAGAGCCCCTTTTGGTGAAATATTTTTCTGTGTTTCTACTGGTTTCTAGTATTGTTTTGCAAGGTATTGAATTATTCATTATAAAAATAAAGAGTGCTATATAAGTAAAATTTTGAGACCACAGGTATTTCAAATGTTCATTTTTATGCTTACATGCATGACAAGCTCTTGACTGTTTTCTTGGCAAGAGGGTAGAAGTTGACTTTAACTTGAGAAAGGGGCCAAAGCCAACCTCTAGCTGGCTGCTCTAATTGCTGTGCAGAGAATCAGCGTGTATTTAACTTGCAATAAAAAAATCCTGGCCAAAACATCTGTTTCCTATAATGACTGTGAGAGCAGTGAGGTGAAGAAACTCAGTTTAGGCCTTGACTTGAAAGCTTGTTATGAGTGTCAGGGGGAAAAAGGATTCAGCTTTACTGTATTTGATTATGTTCATGGTCAAGCGCAACCTCATCTTCTAGGGCCCCTTTGTAAATGCAGGAAAGAGGTGAGCACTTCCAGAGAGTATTTTATCCTATAATAGGATGGAGGGCATCATTCTCTGGGGGTGTTTACCTCTCTGTGTAAATCAGTTTAAACTAGCTCCTGATTTTAGGGTAGCAAAAACAAAGTAAAATGAGTATCACACAATGTTTTCATACTCCTCGTATAGACCATACTCTGCTGGAAAATTAACAGCTACAATCACTTGACGTGGTGAGACAACCTCAGATCGTGGTCATCACTGCTAAATATCTCAGCCCAAAAATACATGATAAGGGAAGTGTCTTATGGGTGAGCAGATAAGGGGAATTTCAAATAAACACTCCATGAGGTATTGATTCTTGTAGGTATAAATTTAAAAACATGTAAATCATCCTTGTAAAATATTCAGGGTTCTTTGGTTGGTGTTGTTTGTTTTTGTTTGTTTGGTTTGGGTTTTTTGTTGTTGTTGGTTGGTTGGTTTGGGTTTTTTTATATTTCATCCAATCCTCTGTAAGCTGCTTAAAATTTCTCCTGATTTAAACTGCACGCAAGCTCCAGCTGATTATCCTTGTTGCTCTTCATTTAAAAGAAATATTACACAAAGGGTAAATATTTTCAGTGCAACTAAACCAATCCGGGGTAGTAACACTGCCCAGCAAAAAGTTTACAGTTAATTCTTTGGGAAAAAAATTCATTTAACACAACGAAAGGCATTGCACAGATGAAGCATGCACACATTCTAGGGACAGATGTTCGCTGTACTACAGAGTATCCTAAGAGGCTGTGGTTAGCTGAGGAGAACAGGCATCACTTTTACTGTTTCAGGAGGGAGCAATGAATACTTTACATGTAGGCACTTTGGAAAAGTGCCTGAGTGACACACAAGGAGACCAACTCAAGTCCCAGCAGAAAGGGAAAATTAAATGTGAACAGATGGGCTAATTCAGCATTTTCAAGGAGTGAAATTCAAACGTGAAAGAAACCTAGCCAGCTACAGATGACAAGGCCTGTCTCAGTTCAATCTTCAAGCCATAATAGCAGACTCTTGAGGTTTTTTTTCTCTGTCAAATTAATCTTCTTCAGGAAGCTGGCATTTCAGGGGGCTTGAAGCAGTCAAATAACCTTCCCACTCCTGCGGATTCAGTTTCAAATCAAAATTCAAGGTACCACTCACTGGACCTGTTGCTCTCACTCTATTCAAGAAAAACCAAGCCCATCTGCACAGTTAGCTATTTACGTGTGCCAGCATCATCTGTTTGGAAAAGGTCAGGGTAGAAGAAAAAGTTTTCATAGGTCAGCCTGTGAGTACCCCACCAGTGGTACACGCAGATACTGAAACAACTCATTTCAACATTGCCAGCTTCCAGCACAGACGGATGATCCACTACTTTGCTGAGCACTACGTTTGGATAAACAATTAAAAATGCTTAACTGAAAACAAAGAAAAGGAGAAAGAACACCCACCAAGCTCAATCTAACTTGCCAATGTTCCCAACCACACAAACCTCAGTTACTTGTATCCTACCAGTAGCATAGTGAACCACAGAAGGTGGGTTGTGGCACTGGATAACAGTAAGAATGTGGAAAAAATATGTGATTTTTATTTTTTTTTTTTTAATAGGAATAATGGCTTGCGTCTTAATATGGGGGGAAAAAAGAGTTCTGGAGAACCTGATGCATCTTGCTATTTCTACTTGACATGAGTAAGAAAGTTAAAAAAAAAGTAATAAAACCCCCTTTTTCAGTGTTATGACCTGTAATATTTTGAAATAAAAAAAATTAAATTCTTATAATTTAAATTTCAGTAGCTGTTTTTTAGATAACAAATTGGCTTAGTCACCCTCAAACAGCAATTCTCCTGTTAAATTTTTAGTTCTCTTAAAAATGCAAAACTCTATGAATTTTGAGACAGAACAGAGTTTTTTCTTACAGCCTTCAGCACTATGACTAAATTAAAACCGACAGGTATTTCCACAAAAAGTTTTTTTGAGGAAAGTCAGGTGGGCAGTGCAGGAAAAGAAGAATGTGCAGTAGAGGTAGCAACATTTTAAGGTTATGACAGAACTCAAACTTATATTACCTGAATTCCACGAAGCACCTTGAAGCTTACTATCTTTTCAGAATGAAAAATTAATGCTTAATGTCATGTCATTATATTTCATCTGAAATTTATAATCTATTCATATGGGCCCTGCTGCCATTATTGGTTATTAACACAAACCTAAAAAGGTAAAAGATCCATACTTGTTTACCCATAATGCAGTTGTTCATTATTTATATCTCTTTCCAAGGATACATTTGGTTCTGTGCTTCTTCCTTGGGTTTGGATTGTTTATGGAACCAACACAGATTGTTTCCCTCACAATTGCTGAAACACTTACTCTGAGCTGCCGGAATAATACAGAGATTAGCAAGGGATCAGCAGACAGGCTGAGAGCCGCTCGGTCTCTAGACAGAAAAGTGTTCAAGAACCCTCTTCTATAGACTGGTCTGCAATGACCAGTGTCAGAGGCAATTAGGGATCCCATTTATTTTCCTCATCCTAGCTCTGTGTTTATCTAGTGGCTACTAGAAGAAATTTTTAATCAACCTGAAACAGGAATCTATGATAAATGACAGTGGGAGACTGATCTGTGCTCTAGATTCCATCATTCAACAGCATGTGTATGCAAGCTTATCACATTTAAGGAAAAGAAAGTGAACTGGTTTTGAAGCTAAAGGGAGCAGAGCTGCTCTGCTGAATTCTTGTTATCCTACTTGGTATATGTATTGACTGGATAAGTTTCACTAAAATGTCATTCTTTCACAGTGATTTTCCATGAGATACTAAGGAGTGAAGCTGAATTCTTTCCAGGAAAGCAAGTACACTGTTATATCAAGGGATAAAGTAAATCTGGGAACCACTGACAACACTACACACATACAACTAAATTGCTGAGCATAACAAATACATGAAATAAAAAAATGTGAGGCAGAACAGCAGTAAAATAGAAGATGCTGATAGGAACCAAGATTTACCTGTACCAAGAAATGCAAAATATATAAGAGAATCAGAACTGTACTGTAACAGAATGTAATTACCTTTATTGTGACGTGCATTCCAATCCAGCAACTGCATTGTAATTCTTGCCAGTAAAATTTAGATTGAATCACTGAAAATGAGACATTAATTAATGACTAAATCAAAGTATTATAAATGGGGAAAATGCCACAGTAATATCTCATAAATTTGGTCAAATATCTTTAGTCAAAGAGCTCTGTAGGATCACACTGTGGCTCTACCCAGCGCAAGTTCTCAATTTCAGAGTAACAGAATTAGTCCTAGAGAGCTGCCAGTTTAGCTGCACGAATAAAACCACAATCCACCATCATCCACAAGTTTGCAGCATGCTGGAAATCTGGAAATATAGGAAAAAGTAGAAAGCCCCAAAAGTAAAAAAACCCCAAACCTTATAAATCTGACCATCATTTAAGATATTTTACAGTTAGACTGGTTTTGAGGCAAGCAATGCAAAGGGAATCAAAGCACAAGTATTTGCTGTTTAGATGAGCAGTCTTCAAAGTCCTCTCACTCTGGTTTTCCCACTGTAAACTTTCCTGCATTACTGGAGTCTGTGATACACCACTTATCCAACAGGGGCAAGCTCCTTCCTCTGACAGTCTTTACAGCACAGAAGGTTTCATTACACCAGGGAGGGAAGTTTTCTCCACAGAAAACTTCAAGTTGGCTTCAGTCAGGTTATTACAACTTAGCAATAATAATACAGACTTTTGGAGATCCAGTTCTGTGTAAGCCAGGGAGGGGATGAGCCCTGCAAGAGTACTCTCTGGCTTTGCTTCTTTCCTTGCCAAAGTACTATTTCCTCAGCCCTTGATCATCGCACCACAGTTTGGCCATTCTCCCCCACATCTGCCCTCTGCTGTTCACAGTTTCCTATAGGGAACATGGCTGAGTAGAATAAAAGAACATAAAACAGTGAACTGACCCCCCCTTAGTATTAAATTAATCTCTAAAGAAAGGAGACATCAAGTGAGATGGACTGGCTAAAATAAATTTTGACTTAGCTTTAAAAACCAGGAACCCTTATGCTTTCAGTAACCTTTCAGTTCTATTGATTCAGGTCTGCTTATCTTAGATCCCTCTTTTTTCCTAACCACATAAGAAAACTGCTTCTGCTGACAAGAGTTCTGTTTATCTTTAATAAAATATTAGTAAGTGCAAAATTAAAAAGTGGAAAAGGGGGAAGAGTATGCCCTTCCTTTGTTGGAGCCCTGCAGTAATTGTATTTGTTTTCATTAATTTTGATTATGTAGCAATGAGTGTAGCTGCAAGATAAATTTGCTTTGCAAGCAAAGTAGTAAATACAGCATTGAGGTCTATAGTAAGGGCAGGGCCAAATCTGTCCACAGGTGACATGGGCTCAGGTATTCTATTCAGACAGGTGGCCTTAGCTTTCACTTAACTTCATTTCTGCAAATAAAAATCACATCACTTAAGACAGGTCATTACTCAGTAGCCTTAATTGAAGGACGGTGCATTTTTGTTGTGATCTGAGTGTTTGTTTAGAAGAAGCAGTATGGGGGAAAAAACCCAAGTAAGAAAATGATGCCTACACAAATATTACTCTTCCACGAATTGAAAAGGAAGCAGTTGCCTGTTTTTCTGATAGTGTTCATTAGTCTTCCGTCCCATGCATTATGGATTAAAGACCTCCTGAAGATTAAGAAGGGAGACAGAAGATCGAGTCTGTGCATGTGCACAGAGACAACTTACAACAGAGCTGTCACTTAGAGCTTAGGCAAGCCTCTAGTGCAGCTGATGGTGTAAATAGAAAGACAATTAGGCTAAACTCAAAGGCCTTCTACATTAGTGTAAAAGGTATTTATCTGGGAAAAAGGAAAGCTGAGTTGTAACTCCGGATGAGGCTGGGAAGTGTCACGAATATGTTTATCATCTCCACGGTGCAGTGATTACAGAATTAATCACTGTTAATTGTTAATCCTGAACAGTTTTGCGGTACTGATGGATAAGCCTACCTGACAATGCTTGGGCTTCAATGAGCAGGTGGGTAGAGTTTTGTAAGGAGGAATTATTTGATTTATCCAAAAATACTTCAGCTTACTGAGCACGGAAGGGCAGAAGAAAACCGATTTACCTAACACAGAGGAAAAACTGTTACAGGATAAGCAAAAGTAAAATTTGCAAAATTAGATTTAAATAAATATTAGTTCTAAATGGAGCACTTCATTACAATTCTAAACTCCTTACTTTGTTAAAGAAAGTTTTTTAAAAAGCTAGTTCAGCTAAAATAAATGCAAGCATTATTTTGAAAACAAAAAATAAAGCATAGGATATTTAGACTATTTATGTACTCTTCTTTCCTTGCTTCCTTGCCTAAAATAGAGACCAGTTCAATAACAATTACGTTTGCCAAAAGCACTGCTGTCACCAGATTAGGCCCTTTAAGAAGTTCTGATCAAAACTATCCCTAATCATTAATTTGCTTTGTTCTAGTCACTGCCACCTTTCACTGGGCTCAGAAACTCCTGCTGCCTGGAACATGCCAGCCACCTTCACTCAGCTATTTATGCTTTCATTAGGAACATATCCCTACAGACATATTTTCAACCGTACTATCAGCAAAGTAGTTAAAGATAAATCAGTAGAGCTATAAAACCCAAGGGAGTTAAAATTGCTAAGCTCACAAATAGTAGATTACATTCCCTAAAATCACAATCAAACATCACTGTGCTCCTGATTTCAAACAGTCCTGTTCCAGCTGTGCTCATTACTCACTATTCATCACTTCCTTTTTTTGAAAATTTTAGGGCCTGAAATTCTTACACTGGTATTTATAACATCCCTAAGGAATGCTAAGGAGAACAGTTCCCTAACACTAGGTCCTAAGTACTGTTAGGCCAAAATCCACATAGCCAAAGCATTTCTTCTTACACATTATTCTGTTAATTCATTATTGAAGACAACACGAAATAATTTTCAAAGCTCCAGAGCTTTCAATCACTAAGCATCACTACCTAATGCCCTAGATCGTGATCAGTAACTTTCTATGTTGCTTCCAAAGTAAACCTGCACCACACCTACCCACAGCTGAACTGCAAGAACTACTGCGTAAGTTCTTTGGCTCAGACTCATGAGGGACACCCAGGAAAACTCATGATTCAAGCTAGGTGTCTAATAACCCTGTAAAAAGCACGGTAAGACTTTTAACACCTAAAAACGGATTAATAAGTCAGCACAGTGGAGGAGGAAAGGCTTGCTGGTAGCTGCCTAAGCCATCCAATAAACTGAAAAAGAAGTGAATGTTTACAATTCAATGACATTGCTCTCCCTGCACCCCAAGCCTGCTATACTTAGATGCAGCCTGAGGATGACACATGTGTTGGACAGGGACCCACAGATCCTTTTCACACTTAACTGCTCCTGCCAGCTCTTTCTCTCTTTCAAGCAGCATTTACTGTGCTGCACTCAGATTTTGGGAGAGCGAGGCTGTGTTTACTCCTAGTCCTTCCATCTCCACTTCTGTCTCTGACCACCCAGTTATGACCTGAAGTGGGGCATGCCCTTGGGAACCAAGAAATGTAAGTTTGAATCCCCTTCACATGAAGGGGTTATTGATGCAGGACTCTTAATTCATGATCACCAAGTGCACTGATCTGATATTACATGCAAGGTGGGTGACCTGTCCTTTACCCCAACAGCCTTTCCCCTCCTTATGGAAATCGGTATTCCACCATTTGGGGCAGAGGGACAACTAACTCTGAGGCTCTCAAACTAGTTAGAATGCAGTATGTTTAACCCAGCCACACTGCCTGTGATTTTTACAGGCTTCAAAGTTAGGTACAAACCACAGCAGGAAATAAGATTTTTACCTAAAGTACACTATCATAACTAATGCACTTAATTTTTATCACCTTAATCCTTTAAAACAAACAAACAAACTAAAACCAAATTGCAGGCCTACAAAATCTTATTTCTGACTCTCAGCTGGACTTAAAATTACCTAATAGAAAATTAGGCGGATGGATACTAGCCATTAGTCCTTCTCAGCATAGAATGTACTTTCCTCATACTGCCATGAAAAATTACCCATATTCTTTGAAAGAAGGAAGGACTTGAATAACAATCTGCTATCAATCAGTCATGGGCATTAAGGAAGAGCAGCAGCTACTCCTTCTTGTACTTGAACTCAGTTCATTGGACATTTTTCCCCAGTACCTTCACTGATAGATCTTCACTGGATAATTTATTATCAGAGACTGATGAATGTATTAGCAGCCCTTCACTTCTATTTTTGGATTGTCTGATCCAGGACAGTGTTAATTATGATAAAATAATCAGCTATACAAAAAAACCTCATTAAAAAAAAAAGTGGATGTGACAGAACGATGAACAGAGATGTGATAAATGTGGAGTAACTGGTCAGGGATCAGCTCTTGAAGCATCCTCATGAGCAATCATAACATGTGGAAAAGAGCAGAGGAACTAACCTAACACCAAACAAGAGCTCGCTCCTCAATGTTTCATCTTGTTCTGAAGATGAATTTGAGTGTTTTGAGGTGGATGTTATAACCAGTCACAGTCTAGAAGATGAAAGATTGTGTCAGCAGAATCTTCACAAAAAAAATAAGGATCACGATCTAATTAGGAACATCCAGTTGCAGTTCAGACTTCTGTGAAAGGATTTCAGAAGAAATCTGGTAACTCATGTGCCAGGACTCCTGTGAGCCTGGGTATTGCCTATATATCATGCAATATGAGTGAAGGATCTATGATTCACCACAAACCAGGCAATCTTTGCTCTTGGAGAAATTTAAAAGTAACAGGATGATCAAGCTTCTGCCAGGAATGAGAAACTTGTTTAATCCTGTCTCTGGGCAGAGGATGCAACAAATGACTTTCTGAGGCCCTAATAATCATATTCCTAAAGTGGAAAAAGTGACCATTTTCTGACCTGGCCAGTAGACAAAGAAAATTCGTGCTTTCCCTTCTCAATTCTCTTTTAGGCAGTGCAGGCTGCTGTTTAGATAAACATTCTTGGAAAAACTGACCCTGTATAGAGAGTTTGCCATCTAGAGAGAGGTGAGGTTAGGAAATACTACCTTCCCCATTTTGTAGACTGCCTGTTAGATGGGAAGAAGAGAAGCCTCAGGGAGGAAAAAGTTTAAGCTCGTATTTACAGCTGAAGCCTTGATACCCTCTTGACCTTACCTGCCTGAAGGGAGGCACTGGCTTAAACATATTCTTAAATCAGGAACTGACAGAACAAATTACTCATTTAACTCAAGGGAATCTATGGTACAGCCAGAATTGGAAACCACGTACACAAGTTGTTGGACTGTGAATCAGTGACAAATTCATCCTCTGCCTCTCTGTAGTACTGCAAGAGGGAAACACTTAATGTTTATCTGATTTAACACAAGCCATGCTAAATACTGTACCTAAAATGGAACATATAAATGGTGGATGGGGAAGAGGAGGCAGAGAAATAGGCTAGGAGGGAGAAAAATTAGGGATGACATTTTATGTCTTTTAAAAGTCTGACCTTTTGGAAATATCACTGTGTACGTTTTAAATATTAATAAAGGCAGTAGCTGTTAGGAGGCACAGGGCTGTTGTCAAGGGGTGACCTTTTATTGAAGTAAAAGAAAATTGACAGTTTTATTAGCCATAGACTACTGCAAACAGAAGCTACAGGAAAAAAGCAAGCAAGAAAGCTGTCACTGTAATTAGCTACATTCTGTAAATTAATCTGAGGATGTGTCTGTGTCTAAACATTGTTGCAGGTCCCTCTGTATCTTAGCCTAGACTTCCCAAACAGCTTGAGAGTTAAGAAGAATAGCATATCCCATTTCAGTTCTTTAAAAAGATATTGTTCCTAGAGAAAACAACCATGACACTGGGATCCTCATGACTCTGTGATCATCACTTCTGTGTGCCACTCTATGCACCCACTTAGCTCTGAGCAAGGCCAGGCGAGAACCCTTTCCAAGCATCACCCACAGACACTAGATCAGGGATCAGACAGCAATTATCTCAGACCTATTTTTGCTTTTCGGGACTAATTCATTAAAAGATGCTTCTTCAAATTGCCTAGACTTAGTCAGACTAGAATTTTGATGCTACATGACTAGGAAAGAATCAATCACTCTGCTGCTTCATCCCAAACCGTTCGGGGTTTTTATTAGAAGTAAGCTGAATTAACTTCTTGTCTTCATTTTGCTAATAGTACTCTCAAGGGTTCAGCTGTGTGTAATCCAAGGCCAGCTGTGTAACCTTGACTCCAACTTCTGAGAAAATTCCTAAGTTGTGAGAGTGAGATGTGAAAAACAAACAGAGCAAACCCGGCCAAGATAAGAAAAGTAAAATTGTAGGCAAAGGTAAGATTGTTCAGATAGGAGAGTTACAAGCTCAAGGACTTGAGAGGAAAAAAAATCCCACCAGCATGAAAATGTTTAAAGCCCTGCAGGGGGAAAAAAAAACACACCCAAAAGAGACTTGGAAGTTGATAGCACATCATCAAGGATCTCTGTTCCAAAGAGGAACAGAGGTCATTCCTTCCCCACCTGACTGCTGACTGTCTAGCCACTTTCTTTTATCCAGGCAAGGACAACAGGTTTATGAAGAGTTAATTCAGACTCTTCAACTCCTAGTGGGAATGAGGGATCAGAGAAGGAATGAAAAACAAAGAAAGGAGAGCCTTCAGATATCCTTTAGTGATAAACAAGGCACTACATAATATTTTTGCACTTCACTACCATTTACTTAATGTAATAAGATAAAGTCTTTCATGTATTTCAGCTCCATTCAGTGTCTTTTGTTGTTACTTATAGTTCACACCACAGAAAAAAGTTGGTTTATAAACTGTCTAGTGTAGTCACAGAGGGCAAAATCTGCCCTCCTTTATGTCTCATTCTGCAGAAGGTATTTCAATGCATAGGATTTAGAGTTGATGTGCACCCCATAAAGCCAGCTGAATCTGTTCTTGAACACAGGGATACCACTAAGGCTAGTGGCGATGAGGAGGACTTAGGAATAGTGAGCAGCATGGGATTCACTCCAGAGGGAAACAAGTCAGATTGTCAGCAAGATCCAGCACAAAAAGGACATTGACCTGCTTTAGTGAGTCCAAAGGAGGCCACCAGGTTGGTCAGAAGGATGGAGCACCTCTCCTATGTGGAAAGGCTGAGAAAGTTGGGGTTGTTCAGCCTGGAAAAGAGAAGGCTCAGGGGTGACCCAGTTGTGGCCTACAAGAAATATGGGGAGGGACTGTTTACAAGTGCCTGGAGTGACAGGACAAGGGGTGATGGCTTTAAACTGGCAGAAGGCAGGTTTAGATTGGATATTAGGAAAAAAATTCTTCCCTATGAGGGTTATGAGGCACTAGCACTGGGTGCCCAGAGATGTGGCTGCCCCATCCCTTGAAGTGTTCAAGGTCAAACTGGATGGAGCTCTGAACAACCTGGTCTAGTGGCAGGGGTCCCTACCCAAGGCAGAGGGGTTGGAATTAGATGATCTTTCAGGTCCCTTCCAACACAAATCATTCTATTCTTTCTTTACTCCCAAGACAGCCAAGGATGAGCACACTCACCACAAACTGGCCTTGCTGGTGTAAGCAGTGAGTGCTGACTAATCTGTAATCCTGGCTTTTCCTACTGCTCAAACACACTGCAAATACGCACACAGAAGGATAACTAGAACTTCAGAAAATAACTTTTTTTTGAAGGTATAATTTCTTTTCCATGCCTTTTTTTTCCCCTTCTTTTGGAGTTATGTTCTTTAGCTGATAAAACACAGGCTACATTTGTTTGTAAAAACAGGCAGGATAGGGAAAGGTAAGCCTAAACCAAATATTTATTCTGAATGACAGAATTTAATCAGTTAATTCACATAGAGACATCAATGTGAGCTCGAGAACAAGCTAAAAATATTGTCAGGAAGTCATGGGTAAATCAAATAGGAGAGAACAGACAGTGAAGTAATTGCAAGGAGATTTACAAGTCTATTGCCTGGAAAAAAGATTCCAGGTGCTGCTATTCTTTAAAGTACAGGAAGGTACTTTAGACATAAAGAATGGCAACAGTAACACAGAAACACTGTGAAAGCATCAACATCTCTTACTGTTTAATTCTACTTAGAGGAGCCAAATTTCTCCTTCCTCTTAGTATTGACAAAGTTGAGGCTGCCTCGAAGGCATTTTTGTATGACAGTGTTATGGAACACCCAGGAAGGAGAGACAAGTCACTCCAATGAAACTGAGGGCACAGTCGGTCCATCCCAAGGAAGGCAGACCTGGCACCTACCACAGAAATGCAGCTGTTTAACAGCACACAGAAGGTCACACACCCCTCTGGGACAAAAGCTTCGACTGAAAGCAGAGTTAATGAATGTGATGCCATCTGACATCAATGGAAACCATTCCCTTTGACTTTACCGCCCCCTCCTCCTCACACCCCCACCAGTATCCACACCAGAATTATCCAAAATCCGAAGGTTATGTCAGCATTTACATATCTTATACAAAGAGAAAATAAATATGCATTATAAGACTAATTGACAGCTAGAAGTTGATATGTTATTTTGTGGTGATATCACTAAACTTCTGCTGAACGAAAGCTGTGTCCTCTCTCAAGGCAGAACAGTAAATACTCTAAAAGCTACCAAGTTTGCAAAGCTCCAATGTGAATGACAGGGTTATTTAGGGATGTAAGAGAAAAACAGTCTAAAGAGGAAACTGCTACAGTACATTTTGCAACATAGGAATGAAAACCTTCACAAAAACAAGTTGTTAAAGCAAGTTTCCTTGATTAACTTATAGAACCTAAAAAAGAAGGATGCCTCATCCTTGAAGGTCTTGAAGACAATGAATAGGCTGGGGAACAGCCTTTTGCAGAAGGGATTAAACTTCTTTGAAATGATAGAAATGTATCTGTTCTGAATCAACAAAATACAATCTGTCAGTAACTAAGACTCTTTACTCTTAGCTATGGACAGGGAATCTTCTGAGCACCTTCCATTGCAATCTATATTTTTATACTGAAGTAACAAAAGCAAAACACAAAATAATGCTCTTTGATACTGCATTTTCCCTTGGTATCAGGTAAATGATTCAGTTTTGTGGTTTCCAGTCAGAGAGATGCAGGCAATGACCAGAGGACAGAAGTGTAATGGGTAAATCAATTTTTCTCCTTTGCTTTTCAGAAATATTTTGCTTCTCCCCAATCCCTGGCATTTATAGCTGTCTTGAAGTTGAAAAGCAGGTTCCTGCTGAACCACAGCCTAAGGAAACTCCTCAGTTTACATGAAAAGCGAGTTACTCTCCAGGGAAATGGCTAGAGATTTCAGCTTTTTGTCCAGAGATCTGAAGAGATGAAACATCAAATAGACATGAAACATTCGGATACAGCAAAGAGTAAGAAACCCTTCTACCCAGTCTATGAGTAGTACCTTTTTAATGCACTCTTGTCTACGAAATCACTTCCTTTAAATCTGTTCATGCCTGTGCAGAGACCCAGCATTATTCCTATAAAGCACTAAACCCCCTGAATTACTTAAGTGACCCAAAGTCAGAAAATTTTACTTCTGTGATGCTCAGCAGCTGGTATAAATCAGAATTACAATTTCAATCAAAGGGGAAGTCTAGACCAAAACACATCATCCATCAAAACTATACCTGAGATATCTAAGGAGTATGACAGGAAAATATGCACATGCCTAATGATACACAACAGAAGACCATAATTATCTGCTGAAACAAGATGCTCTTTTGGAAAAAGAATGACTGGTACATATTCACACATCTATTTGCATTTGCAGCACACCACACCAAAAGGCAAAGTAGGGCAAAGGTCTGGGTGAGTTTTTTCCTCCCCTAGCTCTCTGAGGTATTCCTTGCAGTAAAAAAAGAAAGCTTATTTTCTTTAAAAACTAATATTAGAATAGATTTGCACCATAAAGATAATTTCTTCACTCTGCTGTTTCAGCTAAAATATTATCTGGTCTCAACAGAAGTGTTAATATTTGAATTATCCATTTTTTTCCTTTTGAACTACAAGGAAGTTACATGATACCAAACAACTGTCACAGGGGACAGAAGAAAGCAGTCCAGATAAACAGGAAGAGAGTAGAAAGCCTGAAGATGAGAGAAAGGGAAGGATAAGTCTTTTTAGTTATTTTTAAAGAAACCATACAGTTAATATTTACAGAGCATGTTGCATCTGGAGGGATGTGCGGGTGTTTTGGTGTATTCTGGAGATACCAGAAATATCCAGGCCAACATTTTGAAGTCAACAATGGTGTTTTAATCAACAGTCTGTTCTGTCTTTGCACATACATTTCCTGAGGGTGTTTCCTACCTCTACCAGAACATAGCACAAGCAGCTCGTGCTTGCACCGGGGAGATGAGTGGGGAAAATGATTTTTTTAAGCATATGGTAAGGTGGGCTGGCTCCATGACAAATAAATTGTATGTTATCTGCTAAAGGCAAGGATGAAGAAGAAACAGAGAAGGTGATCAGGTCTGTTGGCTCAAAAAGTTATGGGCAGCTGTTACCAGCCAAAGTTCATTTATTTATTTAATATTAAATTTTCTGCAATTCTTCTTCCAGTGAATAAAAGCCTTAAATCCCCAGTGCTTTCAGTATAGCACCATCCATGATAATGAAAATTCCCAGTTTTAGCCAGAGAGCACAGTAATAGTTTCTTCTCCCCTAAAATGGTCCCCACTGAGGTTAACAGGCCATGCAATACCCAGCAGAACTACCACTCGTTTTCTTTCAGCAGTAAACTAGATTCCTTTCATTTTCCATAGTCATTTTATGCAGCACCACCATGTACAAAGACTATTGCTTATATCACACTTCACTTTGATTTAGCAGAAGAGAGAAAGCCCAGTGACTTGGGCTAGAGATTTTCTGTGTGATTGAGGCAATTAGAGGCCCTCATTTTTCTTGATTTTTCTTTAAGATAACAACAGGCATACCTCAGCTAGGTCTGTAATTCTTCAAGACTCCTTATATGCAATAGAGAGCAGGCTAAACTGTCTTAAGGTAGTGGTCTCCTTCCCTGACAATTCTGGAAATTGACTGGTACCTTTCAAGTTAAATGAGCAGCTGATGCTTCAGCTCCCGGGGAATAACAGTACTTTTCTACCCTTGAGAATATTACTTTAGAGACCACAACACCTCCAGACCCCATGGTCTTACAGGAATGTTGATAATTTTGAAACAACCTTATAAAGACCACTGAGTATCATTAAGACCTACATGAAAGTCTGTGCTTAATGCAGGTATGCTAGTTTGGAAATCTTTTTGAGTAGGACCACCCTGGAAAAACATAGCTCCTTCTGACTGAAAGCATGGATAGAGTACAGAAGAGAATCAGGAAAACAGAGACCTAGAAAACATGAGCTACAGAACTGGACTTGATGATCCTCAAGAGAAAAATTGTAGTACTTCCAAAGCATTCATAGGACAGGAGTCCGGACTGGTGGATCAGAGAAGAAGAAAGAGATTCCTGTCCAAAGTCCAAGAGAACATTCCTCATATCAATTCATTCAGAAACACATTCTTCTTCCTCATTCTTCCACTATTCAAACACTATAAAAGTACATAAATACTTCATTATTTTAGCTTTTGTATTTTACTGAAAGCATATTTATTGTGGCATGGATGTAATTTCAGAGAGATAGTTACAAACTCAAACCTTCATGTCCAGTAAGAATACCGAGAAATCAAATTTTCCTAGAGAGCAAGAAGCAATTTCAAACCACATTTAGAGGAGTGAGCTATAATGGGAGGCCTTCACAAAGGTAGTTTGAGAGTCTCATAATTTTTCTTAATTCAAGAAAAGATTAAACAAGACTGAAAAAGTAAAATAATTTCTAAAGTCTTTTTCAAGTATTTGAAGGATACTGACGGTGTTTCCTGCATAGACATTTCTCTATGGGAGCCTAAGATGCTGTTTATAGTTCAGATTTTTTCCTGTACCTCTGCTTTCTTGCACCACCCTCATTGGGTGCTTATCTGGAACAATACATGCACAAAACACGTCTGTGTGACCACATGCAATCCTGGATTGAAAGCTGCATGTGAGTGCAGAAGCAGCTGCCTGAGACTTTTTCATCCCACCCACACTGAGTACCTCCAAAAAGAAGAAGAGGTATCACAAGGACTTGCATGGGTTGCAAATTCAGCTGTGAACTACTGGCAAGCAGCTGGTCTTCAAGGAAGAGGCCCTTCTCTGACACCAGTCCCACACCACTGCTTAATGTGGTATACCCAGACTTCACCCAATACAGCAAATTCCACCAGCCATTCAAATATAAAATTAATCTGTTTGCTAAAATGGCAAAGGAATGGGGAGTAGGAAAAAGCAGACACTAATAAGGCTTTTTACTTGATCTCCAGAGCTCCTTGATAGATTTTTTCAAAGCAGTATTTCCAGAAACTGATTAAAAACAAGCTGCAAGTTTATGGAGAGTCATTTGTATAAAGATGCAATAAGGGAAAAATCAGAATTAAGCAAGTTCATTTTTTCCTGCTGGATAAAGAGGCTGGAGGGCAGCGGACAAGCCATCCTGTGCAACCCCAAAGGCACAAAACTTCAAACCAGCTAACTCCTGTGTATGATGGTCACCTAGTGAATTAAGAACTGTCTGGAGGCTTCATATATAAAACTGAACTCTGCTGTTATAAGAAACAGTATTTCCCTTCAGTATAAATAAAACCCACATCTGGATTTCTGCTGAATTCTTTGTTCACACTCCTACACTCTGATTGCTCCCGAGCAGTTTTCCCTTTCCCCAGGAGGTGCAAGAAAGTAGCTTAGCTAAGCCAAACAACACAGTTTATTGTATAAAAAGACTGGCTGACTGTCTCTCTGGCCAAATACTTTATCTTTGGTCTACTAGAACAGAGGGAATAGGGCACACTTAGGAGAACTCTTGAGAACCCGATTGCATCTATGGAGAGCTGATATACTGACATGGAAAAGCCTGGAATGGATGTTTGGTTCCCCATTCAATAATAGAGTTGTCAATTTGTTCAAATGTGATGGTAGATTCCTTCAGCTGCAAATGAGTGGGTGCAGAACAAACTGAAACCTGTGCTAGTGCAGAGCTGCTCTCCTGTAAACAGCACCTCCCAAAAGGTATGGGAACACACATTTGGGTTTGGCTTTTGGGTCAATGGATAAAGCATGCATTTGCCACTATGTGATACATGGATATTTCCTCGCGCCCCCCAGAGCCCTGTGTCCCCCTTTACAAAACAACAAAAATGCTTTCGCCAAGTTTTTGGCCTCTTTGGGCAGTAAATATCATAAATACGTTCTACACTTACTCACAGTCTAATTGCACCTATCCATTAGGTTCCAGTTTTAGTTGCACCACCACAAACAGTAATATAATTATTAACACTTCTGACAAAACAGATTCCTGGAGCCTTTATTTACATGAGTGCTGTAGCTCCCAAAATTCTCTATGCCTGCTCTCTGACAGAGTACTGCATTTGGAAATCATGAGTGGGAGTTTAAAATTGGTTCAGCATACAGCTCACACTGTTCCCATCTCTGACATCCATATGTGGTTTGGACAATCTGGAGCTTTTTTTGAAAGGCCTTGCTCTATTTTGCAAAATAAAGTTCTACATTTCCTGCTATTAGGCTCTGCAAGTTGCAGAGCTTTAAGATGTCACTAACACAGTAAACAATGATGTTTATAAACAGTCTGATGGCTAAATAGACGCATACAGGATCAAATGTTTGCCACGCAAGCAATCAAACAAATTGATAAACATGAAGAAAATGATTATAGAACTATAAATGTTCTATTATTAACCAGCAATCTGCATATCTTCCTCCAATTAATGCCTAGAAAGGAGAAGCGAGTCAGTTGAAACTTAATTACTGGCATAACACTTTGTTGATTAGAAATGCAGTAACAGTCATTGCTTCTACTCCATTTATACAAGGCCCGTAATAATAAGCCAAGGGATGTCAGTCACTGCTTTCCTGACAGAAGCGTCTGCCGTAGCAATATCTTCTGGTGTAAATGCACTCCTCCACCTGTGTCACTCAGCTCAGTAATTGCCTTGCCACTCACATAAAGAAAACAATTTCCGGCTTTGATGGGATTTCGTTGGCGATGTGAAACTGCTCCTGCAATCTCTGCAGCGAGGTGTTAGGTGCGCTGCTTTGGTGGATCATAACATGAAACTAATCTTTAAGGAAGCAGGTGGAAAGCGAGAGAGGCTTATATGCTGGTAGGTGCTAGGAAAATGGTGCTTTCCACGTGATTAACAAAAGGGAAGTGTTCAACGAGGTGGAACTGAGACAAGAAGAAGAAGAAAAAGAAGGCAGAAGCAAAGGGAACAAAGTTGCATTGCCATTTTCATACCATCAAGAACGTCTCTTAGTTCAGCACATCTTTCAGAAGCTCTTATAAAACCAGAGATACTTATTTCATATGGCATAGGTAGCTGACCAGCAGCCTTAATTCAGCTTGCTTCATATTTGGTCCTCCCCACAAACTGCATCCTTATCACCATCATTTCATCATTCCCAGCCTGAAGCTGCAGATGCAAAGAGTTTTCCTCTTAGTATGTGACATGCAGCATTCTTCTTGCTTCACAAGGTCATTCCTAGAATGAGGTCACCCAGTGTTCGACATTTCATTCTGCTTCTCACCCGAGGTGAGCCCAGAGTCCAGCTCCAGGTTTCCCTGGGACACCTGAGGCCCTTCCCAAGCTCTCCATGCACTCACATGACTCTGCATGGCCCCAGTGTCACTTAGTAGAAGCACACGTGCAAGGAAAAGCTCTAGGATGGTAAGAAACAACTAACCTTGCCTGCTTGCTATCACAGCCAGCTCTTACAGCAACAGAGACAAGACTTTCTTCTTCCCCGGCCCCTTCCCTCCCAGGTGGATTTATACTGAGGTTTTCATGGACAGGTATAAGAAACATTTAGTTTATCTCTCTCACTTATGATGATTCAAAACTTTATCAGAAATACAATTTGTGAGTAGCAAGTTGAGGACAGAGTAAATGGAGAGATTTACAGAAAAGTGCATTTCAAGACCCCTTTTGAATGGAAAGCCATATCAAGAATAGGATAAGGAGGCTTAAAATTAGAGGAAAAACATAACCATCCCACAGTATCAGCCAGAGAACATCTCTAGTGGTTTAATTCAAATTTTCCCTTGCAGGCATGAGGGACAGAACGAAACAGCCAAGCTGTCCATGAATAGACACAGTAGTTTCGCTTCTACATTTGCAAAAGAGGCAGAGTGAAGTATTATGTACGATTCATGCAAATTATTATAATTTACACATTTTTACACGAGAAAAATAAAGCAGAACTTACTGAAGTCCCAGAACTTGAGAACACCAGAAATACCAGGGAGTAGCTGAGGGGCTGACCCACAGACATACACATTCCAACAGAGGACTTGTTCCAATATCTGATAGGAAAAACATAATGAGCAAACCCATCTATTTCAGTTGCTCCCAATGAAGTTTTGGGTTTATTTCATATCTGCTGCTTTAATATTTGATATTGCTATCCCAAGATCCTGTGACAGGACTAGAATTAAGTGTCTGCAGTAAGCTTTCTATTTCTGAGCACTCTCCTGAGGGAGATGAATCACGAAGATCTTAAATGCACCAGGCTCCTCATCTCTTCATAGCATTGTCTATA
Organism: Falcunculus frontatus; assembly: GCA_013398115.1. Taxonomy (NCBI): domain Eukaryota; kingdom Metazoa; phylum Chordata; class Aves; order Passeriformes; genus Falcunculus; species Falcunculus frontatus. The sequence goes on from VZRV01007639.1 coordinate 21,565, forward strand.
TCTTAACCACAGCACATACCTTTAGCAAGTAAAAGTATATTAAGTTAATGGAAAAAAGCCCTTTCACTCTTAGCCCAAATGGTTCTACTTCAATTGCAGTATATTTCATCACAGCAATATTAAGATTCTTCCAAAACCGCTCTTGCGGTTCAAGGAGGTAAAAAGGCCTATTTGCTTCAGGGGGACATCAAATCTAATCTTTTGATTGATTACAGCACTTTTTCATATAGTAAAACTTGGATACACACAAACCATGGTTTATGGAAACTAAAGCGCACTGGTTCTCTCTCCGCCCCAAAAGGAAGCATGGTAACTATTCTTACCTTCAGAAAAGGCATGACAGCTCGTAATGTACATCTTCAGAAGCATCCAAAACCTCCAAAGCTGTCAGGGTTTACACCCCCGTGAATTATAAAATAGCAAAAAAGGTAGAATTTAAGGATTAATTTTTTTTTCAAACAACACAGAATAAAGTTCTTAATAGTATTATTCTTTCATGTTTTTATGTTTTTAGTATTTGGGAAAAAAACCCCAAACCAAACCCAAACAAACACAACCAAATTAAAAAACCCCTCATTGGCAGGTAGCCTGACTTTGTATTGATCACTTCTTGTTCTTCACATATGGTGAAATGTTATTTTAATGCTGACTACACACTAAATAAAGAGAGAGATACACACAGGGTATATCCAAAATAACCCAGTGTTGGGCTTTCCTGTAAATGAGATTACCAGCAGTACCCCAGAGTGGATTTGTGACTTATTTTTGGTACTTCGTATTTCTTTAGCATAGCATTCCTGAAAACTGAAAAATAAACATAAAATCTATAAGCTTAAAATACAATCTAGGCAAAACTAATTCACAAAATACAAGGAACTGTTGATGCAGAATTTGAAGTGTAATCACAAATTTAGGACAGTTTCCCACACATGCTCCTCTCTTCAGAGTTTTCAATAAATCTCCTACACTCTATTCCCATTCTCTCCAGCTTTCTGTTATTTTCCTCATATTTATTTTTCCTTCCAATCAAAAGCCACTTTCCTGTTTTCTTATTTGAAAATTGAAAATGAAATAAATTCTGTAGAATCACTATGCAGACAGATAAGAAGCCACTGCATATTTCAAAGAGAAAGTTTCACACTTGGTACATTGAAAATCGGAATAAAACGTACACACCACTTCTGGAAAAAGCAGAAGAGGCTTCCAAGCATATTTTTCAAGCTGTCCAGTACCTATTTGTTCTGAGGAGCTTGTGAAAAAAAAAGAAAAACCAAAAACCATACCACAAAATAACAACCACCATAGCTGATAACTAGCATCGGTGTGATGCTCGTCTTCAACAAGACCTACTTTGCACCACTTTTGATTTCACTCTGCATACGCTTTATTGTGCTTGTGCCTTTCAAGTGCACAAAACAGAGCAAGGTCTACTCAAGAAAATAACACATTTGGAACAAAATTAGAAAATCCACATCCAAACCCTTCACACTTCTGGAAAAAACAAACCACGGGGTCAGGCCAGGAAGAAAACAAAGGCATTTACAAAAAACAGAAAGGAAAGAAACTCTATCATCAGCATAGCAAAAAAGAGGCAGCAATAAATAAAAATAATTATTACTGTGGGGACATCAGCCCACACCTCTCTAAGTTTTTAACCCTTCTCCCCTCTTCTGAACTCAGTTAATCTCCTCCCCTTTGTGCTTTTTCCTGTTCTTGAAGTCCCCATTTGTTAATCACCTGTCTCCAGAGCAGGTTGGCTAATTTAGCTCTGACAGCTATTAGTCGCCAGGCAACACCTGGCACCAGCTTTTACACAAGTGTCTGTATTTACTCATTTATCCTTCCTCGTCTTTGGGGGGAAGATCATAAAGTCAGCATGCTGCAGACATGAAGAGAAGGAAGAACCTCAGATAACAGAAGAGAGCATATCTCCCACACTTAATTAAAATCAAATTTATGAATATTCATACAAGGAACACCTAGGCCAAGATGGAGAAAGGTATTTTGGAGAGAAGAAACAAATGCAGCTGCTGATTAGCTTTATAAAGGTACACATGAAAGCTGTCACAGCTGTGACTGATTGCAAGAAAAGGTGTTTCATGTGTCCCAAAAGCCATTCTTAAAGCAATGTAATACAAATATTGGGATATCAGTGTTTGGGAGAACAAACCCTGAAATGACTAATGTGTAGCAACATGGTCACTTGCGTGGTCACTGTAAAAGTGTCATGAAGCCAAAGGACATAAATGTTGTACAAGTAGACCCATGGGATTAATAAAACATCACATCAGTGCTTCTAAATGCAATTCAGCTCACCTTCTAAAGAGAACAGGAAAAGCTCAGCTGTTCAGCAACCTTCTTCACAAAGCAGAGCTGTCATGCTTCATGTTAAAGATATCCCATTAGCTTATGGGAACATGCAACACCCACGTGAAGGCTGCAGGGGGGCAGGAGACCCTAAGTGAGCGAAGAAACAGAGAGATCTTTCAAGCTTTATTTGCATTCAACAGCAACAAGAAAGCCCTTGAGTATTAAAGTTAATGGAAACACCAGGATGACAACCTACTCAGAAAACCAGCTCCATGGAGAGGAAATTTGGCTGAATTGGCCCCTTGACTTTGATAGCTGAGAGGAAAAACCCTAAGTGACAGCTAGAACAAGAGGTTGTTAGAGTCACTGTAGGTTTCTTAAATATTTGGGGATTTTTTGCTGTGCCTGTAAGCACTTCCAAGGTTGTAATCAAGAGCTCAATCCTTTGTTGCTACACAATCAATTTGCTTACTTGAGTTTACATCCTTTGAACTTGCCTGCTGTTGTGTGACCATGTGGTAGCTCTGGCAAGCGGAGGTGTGTAATTTCTCCAGGGGACAACAATAAAAGAAGTAAAAGAAGATCCCACAAAGAATCTGCAGAATATCCCATCAAGAAAACGGAGTGCTCTGAAGACTGGTGTTATCAAGATACAGGACACAGGAAAAAAAAAGTATATTCTGACAGATACTTTTTACCTGCAAGTAGGGGAAGAGGTGGTTTATGATACAAGGGAATCCCGCAGTGTTACATCTTGACATAAATAGAACCCAGGACCAGAGATCTGTAAGCTTAGAAGAAAACATGACTTTCATCCAGCAACCTGAATTTCAATGAATATTTACGTATTTGCTAGCTCTTCAGGCTGCATTGGCAGTACTTTGTGTGCCAATTTTAAGAGCTGCCTGATTATTAGCAGCTGTACCTGATTATGTGCCAATTAATACAAGAGCTCCCACTGCATTAACATGAAGGGTTTCCTTTCCTCTGCTGTTCATTTTTATCTGTGACTTCAAGAAAAATCTATTGATCACCCCATGCTAATACAGTTATTTATTATGGTTATTAGGCTGTTATAAATCCCAGGGAACTCTGACAGATCTTACTATTTCAGATAGGGATTTATAAGAAATATTTGGCAAATCGTTCAGAGGAACAAAATGTCCTGTCTCTAAACAATATGTCCCCAGAAGCATCAGCTACTTGTGTCTCATTCTCCAGCGTACTATGCAAAATGCCCCTCAGTCTCTGTGTTTTCCTCCATGTCCCTCCTGGTGGACACTAATAACCACAGAAGTGCATGACTGTACTGACTGGGAATCAAATGCAGAGACAGGTGGATCAGCTGCAGGGAGGGAAGGCCTGGGGCTGCCTCCAGGTCACACAAGGTGACCAGAAACTGCATCCCTTGGCAGGGTGGGAAACTCTGTTTCCAAAACCAGGCAGAAACCATGGCCACCTCTGAGATTCACTCCAATAATGCTTCCAGGAGACACCTTCTGCACACCCCAGCAGGTCCCTGCTCCTGCCTGCATTTGGAGAAAAACAAAACCAAATCCTTTGGCTGTGGTTTTTTAAAAGCTCCTTAAAAGGCTTGTGATTGGGAGGTAGCTTAGTCAGTCTGCTGCTTTTGAAAACTCTTCTTCTTGTCTGTATTTTGTGTAAAACATTAATGTATAAATATTCTGAGAATTAATGCTTTCTGCCTCATAGTGACTGCATAACACAAAGAGAAATATCACCCAGAAATTACCACTGATTTACAACTGTAAACTATTTATTCTCAGCCAGCTGGCTTGTGATATGAGCTACTCTGTATTTAAAAGCATAGCTTTCTCCCTTGCTTGTCTCAGTTTGGGTGACTTTTATGGTGTCTCTTTGCAAAGCTTTTTTACCAGGGCAGTGATTTGCAGTTCACACAAGCCACCAGGCTCTTGCATTATGACCTTATGTTATAGATAATACAATTTAAGATGCTGATTACAGTATGGTTCTGTGAAATAGGATGGAAAGTTTTGCTCGTCTATGAGGCTGTCTTGCTTCTCTTGAGGCGTAAATGAGTTTGTCGTCTCCTAAAGATCAGCCGTATCCTCTGCAGCACACACACACAATGTATTTTCTGCTAATCCCATGGTGATTAATCTGTCTTGTGGTAGCAGCCATGGCTCAGAACCCAAGCAGAGAAAAACAAGGGTTGAACTTAATACAGTCATGCAAGGTGTTTGTTTTTACAGGTGACACACCCATGGCTGGCTGTTTCCTAATGTGGCATTAGTCAGTGAAGTATAGAAAACAGCCAGACTACACGATGCAAAAATAACCTTTTTGCAATATGCACTGTCTCTACAAGTGAATATATTAGTGTTATTAATAATAGCCTCACATTAATGCAAAGCTGTGCTGTCACCTGCCACAGAACAGCGGCTGTGTGTATGACTCCATTGGTTATTACATTACAAGGATGCCTGGAGCCTTATGCTGACACTAAGTGAAGCAAGCATGGAATTTAATGCATTTAACTAAGTAAAAAAAAGTTTTAAAATCATACCTGTAATTTAATATAGGCATGTTCTTCACCGTGGCAATTACCCACAAGTCCACAAAGAACAGTCTGGGCTCGAGGCTATCAGACAGTTTATTCAGGATTATTCTTACGGATGATAGCACTTCATGGTTTCCAAAACAAGCTTGTTCATTACATTGCTTTCTGCTAACTGTATTTCTGCAAGATGCCCCTTTCAAGTATTTCTGGGGAGGTCTTTGAACCATGAAAAATACCAGAAAACTAACACAAGAGTGATTTAAGCATCATAGATAAAGCATATATGCAAAAAGTGCATTTTGTTCTGACGCTGTCTGCAGTCCTTTAATCAAGGCAAACATTTGCTCAGCCAGGAATGAATGAAAGGGAGCTGAAGGGGAAAAAGGACCCATTCAGAATTGTTAACCTGGTTCTCCAGATTAATTTTCAGCACAAAGTAAAAACAAACAATCGTCACCTTATGTTAATCTGTGGACTCAGTTATTCTCACTTAGGTAGGGTTGCAGAAGTTTATGCTACCAGGAATTTATTGCTGTTGCATTTATCTGAATCTGTAGCCTTCCAGGAGTCTGTTCCAGATTTCTGAATAGATTGTGCACCCTGGTGTGCTGAGGGCATCCAAATGCTCCAGTTGGATCATCCTCAGCAATTAGCAAACAGACCCTTTGTCAGCATAGGCCCAAGTCCCAGTTTCAGGTCACTGTGTTTCTGACACATGAGAAGTCTGAAATGTTGAGCTGAAGTGCAAAGTTTACAACTTTAAGATTCCAGTGGCCCTTTTTTGTTTGTTTATGTCTCAAAACCTTAAGCAGTAAGGAATTTGGACCCTTACTCTGTCATTCTCAGGTAAGTTCTGAGTTTCTTCAGGTCAAGACAGCTGCTTTCCAGGGGCCATGCCAGCAGTTTGTGTTACTTTATTGTTCAGTATGCTGAGGAGATGAGGGAATGGGTCACGAACGTCATCAGAAACACCTCATTTGTTAAGCATATTTGCCACCACAATCTCATTGCCATTGGCTTTTCCTTTGCAGTTGTGTAGGACTCGTAAAACTGTTCTTAAATATCGACCCATTTTATTTGCCTAGTTATCGGCTTGGTTCATTTTATTCTAAAATAATCAATAATGTACTTGCCCGGCAAAACATTTCCTCAAATATTTTCTAACCAGCCAGTATAAGATCAATGTTGAAAAGTTTGTTTTCTTCATTACAGCTATAAATTATGGTTTGTTTATTCAGAAAAATCGCACAGAAAGGTATGGTCTTATCTAGCAAGCGAGATTGTAAAAGACTGTGCTTTTTGAAATCGTAGCTGGAAGTTGTAATGGCTCAGGATTGTTCCACTGAAATACACTTATGCTGGAAAAGAAATTCTTGGAATGAAAAGCTCTGCTCTTCCAAAAACATTTGGATTTCATTTAGGAAGTGAGATCAAAATATTTTGCCTCAGGATAAGTAAACTGGTATTGCAATATTTGGTTTGTGAGACAGAGTCAAAATATTAGCATCGTTATAGTGATAACATGAAACTTTCTGACAAAACCCTTCAGCCTGCAGAGGAATTTCCCACAGGTCACTGCAAGGATTCAGTAACATAAGACAAGATAAAGTGTTTCAGTGTGGCTCTGCAAACAGAAATAAATTTTTTATGTGAAAAGATTTAAAATACTTCACTTCATCTTAAAGTCCTGACTGGTTGTATTTGGACACTCCCATTTGAAAAGGTTCTTTGAACTTTGGTTCTGGATTTAACTTTTGTTATGTTTTATGTGGATTTATTGTCAATACTATTATTTATTTTATAATCTTCCACAGTAAAATAAATCCAAAATTTTTAGGATTTCTAGTATCTGAATATGTTTATTATAATCTAAAAAAAACGAAACTACCTTAAACATAAAGTAAGGTAATTTGTCTGTCCCAAATACATATTCACATGGTTTTAACAAGCCTTAAGGGATGAAGGGCAATGTTTTGTTGTTAGAGAAAAAAAAAGTCTGCCCATTGTTTTACTTGGCAAGAGTCTTCCAGTTTCTAAATAACATTGTATTCTGCAAAAGCTTCATAGCCTCGTATTTATTTCCATTTCTTGAACGATACGTGACCGGGAAGATGAATGTGTTGCTCTCCCTGCTGTGCCCCCACTGAGGTGAGAGGGATTGTTCCATCAGTGCTTTGAACTTCCTTTTTGGCAGATAAAGGACCCTGCTAATAAAAATAACATATTCAAAGACACGATTAAGGCCTGTGCTTAGGCTGTGTGAGAAGTTCTTATTTAGCACCTCAGCACTGTGAACACCCAGAGAAAGCAGGGAGAGGGAATAACACCGGTCACTCCCAATCTGCCACACCAAACACCTCAGTAAAAGCTGGTGCCATCACCTGGGATTTCTTAGTTATCGAACACTAGAAAAAGCCACAGCACACAAAATTAGAAAAACCTGCTGTTTTAGCATGTGAGGGTACAGCCCAAATGAGTGGTGAAGGCTCTGGAGAGGGCGAGGCACCACGAGGCGTCATGAGGGGAGGTGGCGGCCATTTTCTGGCGGCCTTCCAGGGCATGGCGGCTCCCCCATCCCTCCCTCTGCTGTCCCCGCTTCATTCCCACTGCTGGCTCCAATGCCCCAGGGGCAACGGCAGGAGGCAAAATACCTCAGACAACTGGCAAAACCCTCCTCCCAGGCTGGGACCAGGGTCAGCCATGCTGAGGAGAGGTAGCCACGGGGGCTGGCTGCCATCTTGTTCCCCAAACGTGGGAATGCCAGGTGAGGAGATTTAGTTGTCTGACCTGGGGCACCTTGAAAGTACATTGCAGCCATGCCCTGAAGAAATGGCTTTATTAACACCCTCTCAGATCAGGGCCTTTGAAATTTAGGCAATCACAAGGAAAAAATTGGAACAGAAACAGCTGGTGAGGCCCAGCATCCCAGAAAACATCTCACGTTCCTCCATACATGGCTTATCCAGTCCGAGAGTACTCCAGAATCCTGTGCTGGGCCTGGCCCCAAAGGGAGATCTATGGGATTTAATCCAAAAGAGACAAAGTTTTGATTTTAAAGGAGGTCAGTTGGGTTTCATTTCAATCCTTTTCTATATGTTCTGATCCAGAATGGAAGCTGCTATTATTTGTTTTACCTCATTCCACTCTGACTCATTTCCCAAGCTACAGCCATTGAAATGCAGAATAAAAGTACGGCAAATTCTAATTGATAGCATCAAACTATCATTGACAGCTCTCAATAAAGCAGGGGCAGATTCCACAGACTTCTTCTACAAATTTTGGGGTTTCCTCCTTTTTTTTCTTGTTTAATTTTATTTTGAACACCAGTTCAACATTTAATTTCTATGCTTCCCGATGCATCTTTCCCTATTACTCTGCTAATAAGCTTTGCCACTCTGGTTTTGCCCCCCTCAACCCCCAGCATGACCAATGCTCCAAAAGGATTTCTACCTGTCTCACACTAGTATTGCTGGTACCAACAACAGCCTCATCATTTACCCTGCACTAAAAGATGGGAAAAGTTTAGCCCCTGGGTAAGTTTTCTGGCTCCTCACTCTAATAACTAGTGCTACTAACACAATAAAATTTTATATCATTTTTATTGCATCCCTCCTAGAGAATTATAGGCAGAGCAGTGGCTTGCTGAGCAGATGTGTGAAGCTGCAGACAGAACTGCATCTGTTTCCTTTTGCCACAAATTGTTTTGTATAGATCCCTGTTGACTAGGAAATTTAACATATTGCCGCTGTACATCACATTTGTAATAAAATTATTGTTAAACAAACGCATTATCCCCTTCTGCTCTCCTCCCTCTTTTCTTTTTCTAATAACAAACTGACTTTATTTTCTCTCCATCTCCTTCCTTCTCACTCCCGAAAATAGATGGCTCCAGTTTTCCTTGGACCTGGGCCAGCTCCAGAAGTTTGATGTCAGCTTTTACAGCTGTCCTGAGAGTACAGGGAAGGTGGGGAAATGTCAGTAAGAATCTGCTGCTTCCCACTAAAACAAAACTTATTTGTCACTACATTTCTTGATGGGGCTTTTTTAAATTTTTTTTTTTTGTTCCCCAAACCCTGCTTCCTATGAGCTGAAGAGAATTAAGTCACCATCCAGATCCAGATATGGAATTGAAAAGAAAAGCTGTCTCTGAGCTGCAAAAAGTTGCCTGCAGCATTTAATCTCCAGGCTGGGGTGATGCCCTGCTTTTGCTGTAGCTGTGAGTGCTTTGCAACCTCATCCTTCCCTGGGTCACTGCAGCCACTCCACTTTTCAGGCTGCAGAATAAACCAGCTCCTGGTTGCTGATACACACAGAAAGCAGAGACCCCTGAGAACGCATTGCCATTCGCAAGCAAATTTTGCTTGTATTCCTAGAAGGGGGAGAGCTGTACGTCAATGTAACACAAATCCTCCAAGGTAACACGTATCTTTGGGAAATACTTGTTTTCTAAAGGATGGGGCCACACCAGCTGCAGCTACTCTGCTTCTCGGGGTATGGCTGCACAGCGGGGTCCGTGTCAGGAAAGCCAGACTCTGCCCGCACCATCTCACATAGACATGGTGCAAAACCATACAGAACTGCTCGGGGCCGTGGCTGTACGTCATCCCCCAAACCAGCCATTCTCACAGAGAGGCACTGCCATACCAAGTATCTGGGTACAGTGCCAAGTTGGGAACACAGCTGACACAGACAACAACGAGGGGAAGCTGATGGGATTATGACTGAAAATCACAACAGTAATAAAAATGACAGAAGGAGTCACAAGCCCTTTAAGGGGTTCTGCCTTATTTGCATTTTCTTATGTTGCTTGGAAAACTTAATGAAGTTTATCTTCTGTCATTAAGATAAACCAGCTCTGTGGTTGTGCTGTCAGAGCTTCACTAATTAAAAGTCAGCCTCCAAGTGCTTAAAGCTTGTCTACACTTGAAAATTAATTCAGTTTGAGGTAGCATATACATTTAATTTGCAGCAGCTATATTGCCTAAATTAGGATATCAATTTTGTAGGAATAGTTCCTCTGAACTTGGCTCAAATTGAAACTGAGCATTTGCTTCTTTGCCTTATCCTGAACCAAGAGATCTGTGTATAAGGAAGGCTTGAGATACCTCTTGCTAAGTATCCCCATGCATGGACAAGACTCGAGATGGCTGATCCACAGCACTTTCCTTTCTGAATGCTTCTCCCTGCCTCGTGCCCCTTAAGCTGAGGTAAGGCCGCAAGCAACAGATGATGCATGGCTGCAAACAATGTGCTGAGCTAAACTGATATAGATTATAGTTATCAAATTTGTATGGACCTGTAGTGCTTATGCCAGGCTGCTATTGCAGCACAAATCCTAAATAAGAGAACCTGGACTAAAACCTTTCTAAAAATCCAAAAATATTTTCTTACTATTTTTATAAACAAGAAAGTTTGGAATAGAGAAAAAAGGACTATGAACATTTGGGATCACCTTTCTTTATGTGCATTGTATAAATACAACTATCAACCAGTGTAAGAAATTAATAGAAAATGAACACTAGGTAATATAAAAAAAAATTCTGTTATCATCAAGGGTGTTTTTCCAATTAAATCCCAAGAGCTCACAACATCCAAGACATTTGAAAATTTCAGAGTGCTTGAAATTTCCTCCTTCCTTTCAAATCCTGTTCTCCCAGCTACGTGTCCAAGACGGAACTTTCTCTAATGCTTGCTAGTGGAATAGATCCAGACAAGGACTAGAGAGGACATGGAGCAACGTAGCATGCACAGCTTGACCGTCGTCGTCTAATCTGTATGATGTGCAGAGGGTAGAAAGATACTGTTTGAAAGGAAAGGCTGTCCCCGCTCAAAGGAACATAAGTGGGGGAAAATAAACGGTGTTTCAGGTGCTCTTTTCCAGACCGCTTCGCAGAACTCACAAAGCATAACGTAGCTCCAGGTTGGTCTTTAGGCTTTTGGCAACTCCAGACAGGAAGACCAGTCAAATTGGGAGTTTTATTCAGGATCTTAAATGAAGAATCCTTCATCACCTTTGTGAGGGAAACGATCACAGTGCTTCCTTCATCCATTTTAAGCAGCGGTTTTGGAGAATGTTGAAGGAAAATGGTAGATGGAGAGCCATGTCTAGCAAAAACTGTTCGTCATATGAAAAGAAACAATTTGGCAGTCCTTGCAAGGGTGTCTGACCCTTCAGCTTCACCTGTCTGACCAAGTGAAAATAACATCATTTTCCCTTTTCTACATGGAAGGGAATGGAAAGGAATGTTCCTTGCTGTTAAATACAAACCCCTTTAATCATCATCTACTCTCTATAAAATTTTAGCCGATTTCCTACTTGGCTGTCATCTATATTTGGTGGGAGTCCTCCAGCATTTTTTGTTAGATGTCTGCAACGGATTCCCCCTGAGCAATTGACTGACGGTTCCAACAATGTCACCTCCCTGTGACACAAATGGGAACCTCTGCTCTGGAGGGACACTGGTAAAACGAGAACTGCCCTCCACTCAGTTATTATTTGCTCCCAAATAATAGGAAATGGCCTCAAGTTGTTCCAAAAGATGTTTAAATTGACCATTAGGAAAAATTTCTCCATCGAAAGGATTGCCAAGTACTGGAACAGGCCACCCAGGGAGAAGGCTGTCACCCTCTTGGAGGTATTTAACAGACACATAGATGTGGCACTGATGTGTTGGTTTTGTGGTAAGTTTGGCAGTGCTGGGTTTATGGCTGGACATAATGATCTTAGAAGTATTTTCCAACCTAAATAATTCTGTAATTATGGTGCAATATTCCCAAAGAGAGATATTGAATGCTAATAAACAAAGCCCTAGAAATATCACAATAAGACGATTTCCACGGATCCCATTGTTTTCTTTTGTTCTGTCCCTCCCTTAATTTTCTTATGTTTGTCTCATACAAGATGTTTACTACCCTGGATGGTCTGGAACGGACAGTGCCTGAGGTCACTGTGGCACTGGCACTGCAGGACTGCTGGGCGGGCCTCTGATGAATTGCTAGACCCCCAGGAAAGGCTATCATCCTTCTATGAAGCTAAGAAATCTTGAGTGATGGTTGTCCATCCTGCAAATACAGCCACAAAGTGTTCCAAGTGTTCTGAAATAACTGGGGGGAGCCGGGGAAGGAACACCAAATACTGTTGCCAGAGGAAAATATTCAGGAGGACTTGTACATACGCCAGTACGCGTGTGTGCACACATGTATGTGGATACATGTGAATACTCACACAGAACAGGACCACACTTTGGTTTCCAACATAACCTGAAGGATAATTGAGGATGCAATTGGCAGTGGTCATCCAGCTGCGATGAGGTATTCCTCCTGCTGGTATCCAACCGCTTGCTTGAAAATGAAACGCTTGGCAGTAGAAATGCGCCACAGCTGGAAAACATGAACGAGTCAAAGCAAATAAACAATCCCAAAATTAGGTTTAAACCAGAGAATAAAAATCAAACGTCATTTGAAAGTGTACTAAAATTGGCTGCTGTCTGAGAGAGCATTTAGTGGCTCAGCACTTCTCTGCTGCTCTTCAGAAATTAAAGAGAGAAACAGAGAAACAGTCTTAGATGAAGCAATAAATAATGGACACTTTCAACACATAATTTGCATTTGAATTAACTAGGCTGGCTAAATTAATTCATCCATTATAAAAGGAGAATTTTACTGTCTATATTTTCAGGCTCCCTAATGTGCTAAGTTAAATGGGCATTGAGGCAGGGACTACTGGCTTCCTAGAAATTGCTACTAAATTACTTTCCTCCCAATTATTATCTATTTCACACAATCTGGAAGCCTAATGCTGATAAAAAGAATTGTCCCAGGGCCTTGTCTTTTCTCCACTGTTTGGATTGTGAGGGTGAACATCTACAGCAGCACTTTGGGGTAATCCAGGCCTCACTCAGATTTTTGTCTGAAACATTTTTCAGGCCTCCCACCCCAGAAGGGTTAAATCACATAACCAAGATTATTTTGAATTCAATATAAACTTAAAATCTTTTGAGGCTGAGGGGTGATTTCTTTGCAAAATTATTTGAATTGCTTCCCTGAAAAAAAATTCAGATAACCTCAAAATAGATAGTTGATGCAATATATGACAATAGGTTATTAATTATATAGCTTAGAGCATCAAGAACTAACTGGAGAAAGACATAAGCTTGGAGACTTATGGAATAATCAATATATTACATTGTTCTTAATAATGCATTAACAATGTGTTTGCAACTACAAGCACAAGTTCTATTTTTATGAACTACACCATCAGGATTTTCAAAATCGTGCTCAAAAATTCCAAAAGTATTTGAAGAAAGGGAAAAGAGAAATTGTAATCTCCCCATTGCAAACAAACAGTGGCAGAGGAGGAAACCAGCTTGTAATTCAAACCATGTTCAGGGTAGGGTCACATCCCTCTGCCCACTCCCTGTCAGGAGAGATACACCACAGTAACCTCCAGGTGCATCCCACGCTTCCCAAGGGACACACTGTGGGCTAAGGGAGAGGATCTGAGCAGCAAGGCTTTGACGGGAGCACGGTTCACCAGCAAAACCTACTTAAATTACTGACACTTCTGCCGGTGTCTGGAGAAAACTTGTTCTGGTTGGGGAGTGGGAACAAGCAAGTGATGGATGGGCACCTGGCAGCACTGCCCTTTGCTAGCGAAGCTTTTAACATCTTCTCTGGAGTCAGAGAGGGGAGAGGAGCTTCACCATGTAGCTCAATTCACACAGCCAAGTGGGGACAGGATGGATTTTGGCAGGATAGCGATACTCTCCCAAAACAGCTATGTTGCAAAGCAGAAGATGTGCCTGTAGCTCACACTTTTCCAAGCTTTGTGTCCCACATTCTGGTCTACCTTTCCCCAGGGAAGCATAACGCATTCCAGCATCACTACTTTGTTCCTTAATTTTTTTGTATTGGAGGAGAAATGATAGCAGTCTTTGCTGTGCCAGAGTATTACTCCATCAGCCCATAGAGTTTCCTCACTCCACACGGACCATAACAGTGGTGTGAAGAGAAGGAAGAAAGAAAACAGGAAGGCAGTAAATCAGCGCTACACTCCTTGCAATGACACTATGATCCACTATCTGGAGAGCTCTGGCCCTGCTGCAGTGGTCAAGTCCACCCTACGCCCCCCATATTGTTTCAAAGTGACCTCTCCCCACACCACTGTGCCAGAAGGTTCTTTTTCCCTCGGTCCCTGGTCCTCTCCCCCNTGGGCAGACCCCAATAAACGGCGTCGGAATTGCACACAAAGAATCCCTCTTGCCTCTTCATCTCCGTAACGCGCAGAACTGTGTGTGAGTGGTGGCTTGCATCCACCAGTGAGGGTGAGGCTGAGTGCTCATGTAGGTGCTGACAGAGCACCGCCACAGCGTCTCCACGAGGGACTCTGTGGGAGAAGCGCGGCACCAGCCCATCGACCCCACGCACCGCGTTATGGCACCAAGCAAAGAGTTAGGAACATTTACACTCTTTCTTTAGATTGCCATGATGAAACTAGCTGAATGAATTGATGCCTACTAAGGCATCCAGGTATTTTTCACTCTCCTTCCTCACTGTCTATCAATTTTTTCCACGCAGAAAGTAAACCACATTGCAGCAGAAAGCTGCATTGTTACAGAGAGTCCAAAGGGACTGTCTCCTTCCCTGTCTGCTTACACACTGAGAAGATGGGACCAGGCTTTGTGACAATCTGTCCTTGCTGCCTTTGTCACTTCGATTCCAAAGACTGTGTATACATTTCTTCAGCATTAAACTTGAGAGGCAAGATATGTTGTCCTGTAAGTCACATCCTTTAAGATATAAATCCATTTACAGAATTGCTAGGGTTTTTTCCTTTGCTCTTAGCTCCAGAGAAGATTAAAAAATTTACATCTAAACAGAGTGAATTTGAAGACCGTAACAGGATGGGACTTTAAATATTGATTTTGTTATTAGTGGAATGTTACGGCACAAAGCATCTACCGCGTGCAGAGCGAGGATAGATGGATGTCCTCTAGAGCAGCTAACGCCCTGGAACCTTACAGGATAACTTTTAAAAGCATTCACTAAACAAGGAGCATAGAAATTATCTGGGTGAATACATTTAGGCTACCTGAAATGATTGGCAAATGATTGACTCTCGCAAGGGCCATCTTTTAACCAAGAACAAACTCTGCCTGCATTTGGGCGGAAAATGAACGGAGCAGACTGCCACTAAAAGGAGCGTTGCCTTCCCAGCCAGAGGCTGAGGGTGATAAAAGGGATGTTTAGTCACAACATAGCGACAAGTCTGCATTTTTAAATTTTTGTGAGCTGATACAAATCAAGGAGCCTTGAGGGAAGCGTTCAAGTACTGAGCAATTCAATATCAAAGATAAGAACAAATAAAAGTATCTCACAAATCACAATTATGAGGACAGGCTTTCTCCAAGATTCATTCTAATTTTCAAAGATTCAGTATATAGTATATATTAAATATTATTTATGCATTCCTTGAGCCTTCTAGTCGAGGGAAGAAATCCTGCATTTCCTAAGCTAATGTGAATAAGGTAGTTTCCTTCCATATCAGAAGCATTTCAGAAAATTAATTCTGTATCTCTGAAAAGGTCATTTATTCAAGGATGAGTGACAGGTGCCATAAACTTACTTGTATGTTCAGCTCAAGTGAACACAAAGCAAATCAATTCAGTGTGGTCAAGTGTAATTACCTGCTGGAGAAGGATCCATCACTTGCGTTTATTATTAACAATGCCACAAACACCAAATTCAACAGCAATTTTGATTAGTGTGAGGTCATACACTGCTCTTCCTTCCCAAGTGCTTCCTTCCCCTGGAGTTTATAACACGATTATTACAATATAATAATTTTATTAATATTTGTACTGTGATAGCAATTAACTTCCAGTTATGAATGAACAAATTATGAGGTCCAGCATTAGATTAGCAGGATTGAGTTTTAGCTGGAGGGGAAAAAGGCTGTGTTTTTCTAAGATGTGCACGTGTTTCTAGGAGCTGGAAGTGCTCACAGGATTTTGGAGTCTTAGCTCAACTTTCTTTCCATTGCCTTGAAACATTTTTTTAATACATAAAGAATACAGACGTTGTGGGTGAACTGTTTCACTAAGCTCTGATCACCTGTGGTTATAATAGACTTCAGCACTTACTGCTACGCTCTGAGTGTCATTTAAAGGACCTAAAAGTTGCACCACAACAATTAATGGATGAATAAATCTTTACTTTTAAAATAAGTTTTTGTTTGTCATTCTTTCATGAAACAAGTTAATAGAAAATGACATGTACTTCCCAGTAAGTTCTGTGCTACGCTAGGAGCTCATTAACATTTTTCTGGATTGGGTTTTCTCCCCCTTCTCTTGTATGTTATAGTTTGGGGAATCCTGGATATTTTAATCCAGATGTTTTTTAGTCTCTTCAATAAACTGAGAACAACAGCTTGTAAATGGGGTATGCATTCAATATAAAAGTCAATTCAATATGTATGTTCCTCTATGATGTTTAGAAAACAATGAGACAAAAGAGAAAGGTTATAGATTATAATATGATTGATGGAAACGAGCCAAAAACTTCAGCCACATTAGGCTAATATTTACAGTATACACACAACAGTCAATCATGAAGTTAGGAAGGAACTGATCATTGCAGGAGAATTCAGAGCATCACTGTACAGATGAATTGCCTCCTAGCCTTCAGCACAACTGTGTGGTTACGCAATGATGCTTATGTCAGTTTTATTTTTCTATGTGACGGCAAAAGTGTTCTGGTACAGTCAAATGAAAATTAAATTATGATTTAATAAGAAGAAAACCAATAAGAAATAAAGATAACTCACAAAGACAGAAACATTACGCAACACAGTTAACAAATTAAGAAGGCTGACCTCGTTGGAATCATTACTAAACCTCCCCAGTAGGCAAATTTAACTGTGTGCATCAGAGTACAGTTTCCCTGAAGCCCTTCCAGAGCATCAGAAACTGCCATGGTTCCCAAGGAGTTCTCTAATCATGTAACTTGCCTGGGTGCTATTCAGCATAAGAGCTGTTTAAAGAACAAAGGATATAATTCTATACAATGCAGAACGCCATTTGTCTTATTTTGTAAGGCTCCTGCTGAAGTCCTGGCTCTCGAGGTAGTGCAGTCAAAATCAATTCGCACCTCCATTCATCGTGCCTCGGGGATGAATGGATGCAGTCTGTGTGTCACATCCATAAGAGCTGCTTCCATTATTCTCCAATCCCCCCAAAACAAGTATAATTCAATTGATTTTCTCTGTGCTTCTGAGAAGGTTACAAAGGACAAAGCTGCGCAAAATGAAAGAGAGCAGCACCCTCCTGGTAGAGCTCCAAAAGCAGCAGGAGTGGGGAGAAGCTTGAGTTAACAGAGGATGCTCATACACAAGAGTCTCTGGAGCATGGGGGCTGCAAAGATCTACCTTCCTAAAATTCTGGCAACTGCAATGCCAAAGGAAGATGCTTTTAGTTTCACAGTCTCTGCCCAGTGACAACAATGCTGACTTCCTTTACTTACATGTTTTTACAATTTGACACGATGCATAGTGGACTTCTTCATGAGTCACTTTCTTATTTCGCTCAGCATGAGATGCTCCTAAAGTACAAGGAGCTCCTGCAAGACCCCGGGATCCTCCTATTTTTACCATCTTATTGGAAACAATGAACATTTTCTGTAATATAATTTTGCCATGAGATCTAATGGGTACACCACAAAATATCTAGCTATGGGGAAAACACCATGATTACTTTTATTATTTTCGATTATTTTTGTTTTTCTATCACGAGTACCCAAATGAAATGCTTCATTTCAAAGCCTGGATTTGAAAATATTTTGTTTTGTTCTTCATTTAAAATGTAATACTACTGCTCTTTAGGGGATAAAGCCCAAAACCAAACACAGCTCGCTGTTCCAAATCATGTTTCACATGGACAAAGCACCATTTTTGTTCTGATCTACATGACAGGCTGTCATCAGAATATGAATACATCCACATGGACTTAATTGACTGTATGTACAAGGACTACATGTTCCCAAAAATTCTGCTTATTCAGTCACAATATAAAAATAGAAAAGAGAGTCATTGCCTGCCTTTCACAGAATTTTATGTAAGCTGTTATAAAGTTTCTGATGTTTTTCAGATATATAAAGCCTTTCATACATATAGTGAGCCAACGGGAGGCAGAAATACATTGACCCAGGAATGTATAGACTGAACAATTTCAGCAGAACAACAGTATGGACTTCATGGGCCATTTCTACGATGGATACTTTTAGCTCTTCAGTGCCAGGATCTACAAGGCTTAAGGGGTTTCACCTGCAACATCTATAGGGGGACTTATTCTCGTATACCTTGAACTCAGTTGAAAAAACTCAAAAAAATTTAGCTCCCATCATTTTAGGTCTTATCACACCAGCTGAAGACAACACTGGCCTCCTATTTAGCTTCTTAGGTTGGACCTGATGATGATATCCAAGGTCTTTTCCAACCTAGTTGATTCTGTGGTTCTGATTCTTCCTTTAAAGGCAGCTTTATGCTGTGGCCAAAGTTTTGGTCTGGTAAGCACCTATGGATTTAGTGTTTTCAAGTTTTGTGACCTAAGTTAGAAGCCACAATGTCCCTCGGTATGCATTTCTGGGTTTCCTTCTGCCCTTCTGAAAGAATAATTCATGCAGGAATGAAATGCCTTGGAATTGCTAAGAAAAAAACCCGCCAATAGCTCATCAGGCACATAGGCTGATATCCCTCTGACATTTAATTCTTGTCTCCCTGTTCTCCCTTTGTGAAATCAGCACACTCTCAAATTAAATTAGACCTGAAAATCTCCTAGTCTGATAAGTGAGGATGGTACAAATGCTCCAGGCTCAGGATGTCCCTCTCCTGCTGAGGAGAAGACCCAAAGAAGCATATGGAGGGTGCACTGGTGTTGAAAGCCAAAACTCAGCCTCCTCATTTTCCATATTTGTTTCAAAGCTTTTCCTAATCTATATTTCTGCAAATATTTTTTTCCAACAGAAACTCCAGCTTGGGGGCGTGTGTGAAAAGATGATATAATGTTTCACAGGTGTTAGGAAAATAATTTTACAGATGACATTGGTAAGAAACCAAATGTTTCTTTGATGTTTTGATGAGTTCCTATCTCCACATTTTTCCAGCAGAGGCAGGACTCTCATTATTTCTGTATCACCCATCTGGATTTTAAAAACACCGAGTTAAACATTTTATAACCTTTTAAAGGAAAAAAAAGAAAAGAGAGCCTGAGCTCTCCTACGAAAGAGCTCTAGTAACAAGTCAGAGGCACAGTCATCCAAACCATGGAGAGGGGAGGAGAGAGGTGTTACCACAGGGACCCTTCCCAAAGACCTCCCAGAACAACTTGAGCTCTTCAGACAAATAACATGCAGTGAGACAAGGGCTAAGTTCACAACTACTCACATTTTTTATATTGAGTCATAATTAGCTGCAATATATATACTTCACTTGAAACCAGCTATGAATAGATGAGTTAGTGCCAGGGACTGCCATCTGCTCCCTAAGCCATAATTAACTGCCTGATTACGAAATACATATATATTTATCTAATTAGTTTTAATAGCCCTGCTTTAGCTGGCTCTGCTCCAAAAATCAGGTGAAAAAGCACGTCCTGCTGCTCGGTGGAGAGAGGCTGGAGACATGGAAAGTTCTCATAGGGGGCTCCTCCAGAGGCCAGCATGGCTCCAGTGGGAGGGCAAGAAGGATGAGAAGGGAGACCCAAGACAGGGAGCTGCTGCCCACCAGAAGGTTTTACAGGACAACACCCAGGGCATTGCTAAAGCCAGCCCCTGTTTGCCTGTGCCAGTGTGGGCCACAACACAAAGCTTGTCTTGGGTCTCGTGGTACCGTGGGTGATGATCAGATGGTGAGAAACCAGGATGATGAGTGCACGAACAGGCATAGCTGTGCCCCACCACTATGAGGGGACACCAACCAAATGCTGCTTCTTCAGACAGAGATCACTGATTATTTGAGCCCATAGAATTCTACTGGCAACATGGTCCAGAAAGACATTCTATGGAGATCGGGATACCCTGCTAATTAAGTCAGGGAAAAAAAAAAAATCTCTTAATATGTATTTTTTCCCAGTTCTCTCTGCAATATAACCAGTGTTGCATCCACTGTTAATTTCTGGGTGAGCAGCATTAAGGCTTTGCCACAGGTCAGATTTTATCATAAATTCCACATTTTGATTGGAACTCCGACACTTCCTACAGCATAAATACATTTAGGGCCAGATTTTAAAAGCATTTCAGATGCCAAAGGGTATATTTGACATTGATTTCCAGGGAAGCCAGGAATCCAAATGCATCAAAATCCAGTCATTCAGCCCAGCCCCAATGAATCACTCTCTATTTCCAAGAATCCTGCACACTTCAGCTGCAGACTAGCTCAATTTTGACTTCAGATTAGGAAGCCCTATCATTATAGTAAGCATGGGACTTCCCACAACAATCTACCCATGGACAATCTCCACACAAGGAATAAAAAAGATGGCCTGCAGCTACTCCATCCCTCTTTACACATTTTGTGATTTTGCAGGACCTATCCGTCAGGTTCTCTGCTGCACACCAACAGCTCACATTATTTACATCTCTGGATATCTATTTTAGAGCCTGTGCTTCCTTCCTGGAAGCAGAGAGATCGATCCATGAGTTAGGATATTAATGTGAAGCCCCCACAAGATGCACTGCTAGGGCTCAGGGCTCCCCTGCACATATATTGAACCAGATCTTTGGTAAATGGATTTTATTCCCACAGGGGAACACCCATACATTGGGCCAAGCTGCTGTAGCAGCTTGCAGACTTTCCATAGCCTTCCCTTCCCACAGCTGGGATTCCCAGTTCTGCTTCCACCCTCCCCCCCCCATACATTACAGCTGCCTTTGCACCACCTCGCTGATGCCATCAGACCCATCAAGTGCTCCTGTGTCACTTATACAAGAGAAAAGTCCATCATCCCAGACAATGATTTCACCAAATCCATCATCAAAGCCTGGTAAATGAAGTGTGACAGACTCATTCTCACTTAAGGCCCATGGGGATGCCAGGTGACAGCAGTGACGCTGATGTGGCTGTTCCAGAGCAGAGCAGGTACATTAATTTAGTGACACATACTCCTGTCGCTATTCCTCGGCTTTCTCCACTGCCCCCACAGGGTAACTAGCTGTGGATGCCATTTCTTCTAGCCTGCAGGGTTAAAAAAAATACCCTCAAAAGTCCCTTTATTTCAGCAGATGGGCTGAGATCCCCCAGACCCCAGAGAGCTGTGTCTTTGCATGCTGGTGAAAGCGGAAAAACTCTGCCTGCAGCTCCCTTGTGTTTCTGGGGAGCTGCAGGCCCCTTGCAGGTCTGGAAGAAGTATTATTGCTCCAGCACTGTGATTACAAGCTGCACAAAGCTGCTATATTGCAAGTGATGAGTGGGAGGAGGAGGAGATCACAGCTCTTTTTTGGAGGAGATGAAGGGATGTAATTTTTCAAATGGGACCAATAAACTGAGACATCTCCCCTTAGAGCCTGTTTCTTGAACATTGCTCACAGCCTCTCTCAGCCTCATAGCAAGAGAACAACTGACTGAAAAAGAGAATAAAAATTTCTGTTGTTCAAGTAAATAACCTGAAACAAGCTTAATTTTTACCTCTCTCACAGAACCTACCGGCAGTCAGCTAAGCAAGATAGTTTTATCCTACAAGATTAAGACATTTAGCAAATTAAAAAAAAATTAATTACAGAAAATCCACACCATCACCCTGGGCCCGTGTCTGCTGAGAAACCCGCAGGCCCCTTTTCCTTCAGCAGCAAGCATCCTGTTCCCCATTCTTATCGTTATTCATGAAATTGGAATCCCTTTCTGTAAGAACATTACCCAAAGCAACTTTACTGCCCTATTAGAGCTTTGCTTCTGCCTGTCCCTACACCTGAATCCCGATGGCCTCTCTCCAGAAAAGCATTTCTGTACATCCTTCTGTAGCCAAGGGAACATCATCTTTGTGGCTTCCTGGGAATATCTCATACCCTGGGATTTGCCAGTGCACTGTCAAATCAGGGCCTACCACTTATCTGTCCAATTAACAGCATTGGGCTCCTTAATTATAAGCAAACCCAGGCAGATACTTTATGCCATTTGTTGGAGAAATTTTGTATGTTCTATGAAAACAGTTATAAACATTTTCTTAAAAATACACATATATATACACGCACACACACATCAATTATTAAAATTGCATTCTGATTCCAGAAATGATTTTCTGTCCCCCTGACATCAGAGGTTACAATTTATAGGATCAAGGATACAGGGGTCTCACTCTGAACTTGTACTGAAGAGGGACGTTCAAGTGACAGGTCCACGCTTCACAGTCATCTTGAATAAAATGGAAGAAAATTCCTCAGGATGGCACAGGAAGGACCTCCTGTTAATTTGCATTTTATCAGAGATTTCAATTATGCTGGCTACTGAAGTGTGCAGGATTCACATGCTTCTTGCTCCTGCCTGTACAAATAGGCAGAGCCAAAGCTGTGTGTTCCCATGATCTCAAAAGCCAAAGCTGTATGTTCCCATGATCCCAGCAGCCAAGCTTTTGTGGGTATGCAAAATGCTCGGGCTCCCTCTGCACGCCCTGGCATTGAATTGCTTTCCTTTCTCTGCCACAGTGGATGGAATCCTCTCCTTTCCACCACTCATTTTGCCATGGGACCTGTGAACAGCCACCTGCTGTACAAAGCCACGTTACCTTTAGAAAGGCCAGAAATTCCTCAGAGTGCTGACCAAAGTGAAACATCCCTATTTGCCTCTTTTGAAACAGATCTAAGCATGCATTTGCTTAGGGAGGAAACCCAACCCTCCTCTACACACACCTCAAACACCCAAATAAAAGACTTCCTCCCCAGTGATGTTTTTATATTGAAAATAATCTCTTAAATTTAATTTTCACATTCTAAGTTTTATTTTCACTTCTCTAAATGGAAACGACCAGAGAGGGTAGAACCACCAATATTTACACAACCAGAGAAACAACAAGCTAACAATACATTAACTACAACAATCTCTGAGCTTTACCATCCTTGGAAAGAGGTCACTGTGATGGCAAGAGCAGACACCATTTCCCTTCTCATTTGCTGAAGCACCTCTGCATCGAGGAAACGCCATCCAAGACTCCCAGCACAGGCCAGCCCTGGGGTGATTTTCAGTTGGCTTTTTGTCACCTTCTTAATCCAGAACCTGGCTTCTTGACAGTGTGCCATGAAAGCCTAAGTGCTCTCAGAGAGCTCTCCTAGCAAGAGTCTTTCCTTACTCAAAAACCTGATGACAGCGTGATGCCTTTACCTGTCGACATCCCTGACACCAACCACTTTTCTCATTGATTGAGCACTTCTCTGGCAAGACTTAACCAGGAGCAAGCAGCTCTGATCTGTGTACAGTGGGCACTGCAATAAGGCCTAGTAAAAAGCAGGAGATGGTAAGTAAGTTTTATTTTATTCCCCAAACTTATTAATAAGCCGCAATTAACGCTTGAGATATTCTCTGAAGCAAAACTGACGAACCAAGATAGGTTCAGTTGCTTGAAGCTGTGTGGACATGAGGGCATCGCACAATGTGCTACAGACAGCAGACTCTTGCTGGGAAGCTGTGGTTATTCCTAAAACTCTGAGGTAAAGGCTAAAACTAGGAATGACTAATGAAAATTAATTGCCCTTCCTCCACAGCCATAAACAGCTCTCACTTGCTCAAGGGAAAGGCAGGATGAGTACAGCAACCCTGGTGCCGCTAAAGCTCAGCACCACACGAGTTCCTTTTAGACCCTTTGAAAGTGGCTTGAGGCTCAGCAGGGGGAAGAGAAAAGTATGTTTCACGGCTGGGGCAGAGAGGCTGGTGGGAAGCCACATGCCCTACTGCCGAGCAATTCCATCAGTGCTACCACGACAATAAAACTGGGAGCACAGCAGTAAGAATTAGCTGAGATTTGTGTCTGTAGCAAGTGAAAAGCTTTGCCTGAAGAAGAAGATTGGGTCCAATGTAAAGGGAGAATTTTGTAGAATTGCAGGTCTTAGCTTTTCTCCCCACTTCAGTTGGCTTCCCTCTGTGCTGCTCTGAGCACATGCCTCCATACTTGGCTATTATTAATCCCGTAAAGCTGTTAGGAACCATTCACATGGGAAACGGTGAAAGCACATCATAATTCTCACCTAAATTTAGAAACTTGAGGCAAAACCAAACCAAACCCCAAATACACATGTNTTCAGCCAAACCTACAGGGCAAAATTCTCATGGAAACCGGATCCACACATATCAAATTAAGAGCTTTTTTACTGAAAGTTTAGATTTTGTATTTTCATCATCACATAAAAGAAGAGGAAAAAAGCAGACTGTGGAGCCTCAGCAGTGAGTGACAGCCTGGGAGAAGTCACCTTCACTCACAAGGCCAGTTACCTTTTCCTCCAAGGGGAAGGAAAGGTTTGATATCTTTTGAAGGACAGATTATGCTGCAGATACGACCTTCCTATTCACAGTAGCAAGCAGGCCAAGACATTCATATACACCTTTGGTCCCCCCAGGTTTTCCTGCATAACAATGAAAATGAAGGATTTTTACTCAAACAGGATTTGTTTAAAGTTTCATCTGTAGACAGCCAAAGGATTTTACTCATTCAGTCAAAAAGCATCATTCACCCAGGCTAGTTTGTACACTGAGTTTCTATCAAATTACACATACTCCTTTCAGAAATAAAGTTATTTCAGCTATCCCCCCAAAAAATATGATATCAGCGCTCAAACAACCTCTATTTGATATTTATGCTGGGACCACTGCAACTTGCTTATTCTAAATCCTAGTTTAATGAAAACTGCCACTAATTCCCAAGATAGAGCTGACAAAGTGATGAGCAACATTTCCCTCCACAACAGCAACAAAGAATTTTGCCGAGCTGGGAACTTCAAGGGAGGGTTTTTAATACGAGTATTTGAACAGGATTAAAGGCCAAGGTCTTTTTCACACACCTCAAGTCTGGAGGTACAGGATCTGTACCCTTCCTGCTCAAACAGGGTGTCTGTGTGTCACATGGGCAGGTTGTATATTTTAAAAGCCAGGGTCCCCTTTGTTCTTAGATAATGAAATTTGTTTCTTTAGACTAGTTACTATGAAAACAAGTTCTCCATAGAATTTGTACAGGGCTGGAGACAATTTCAGGAAGAACACAGCATTCATGCTGGGTGTAGAAAGGGCACAGGCTGTAGAGCAGCCTTCTGCACGATGTTATCTTCTCATCAAATCTATAAACCAAGGGACTGTATTTTAGAAAAGAATTGTTTGAGAAAGGGTTACACCTCAGGAAACCCAGCCATGTTACTCAGAAAGTTCCGTGTTGGTTTCAGAGTGGATTTTGTGCAGGAATCCTGCTGTTTTGCACAAAAAGGTCACATTAGGAAAAATATACAAAAATCTCCTAAGAATACCAAGCATTTAGTCTTTTACTGTTTCAAAGGGGAGAGATTTCTTGTTCCTGCTGATCAGCTGTCCTCCCTGTCCCAAAACTCAGCTGATCCCAGCTCATGGCTTTGTAGGAATGCTGCTGAGCATGGCTGCAAGGGCAGCCACGGGTACCGACACACTGCAAGACACTGCTGGGGCTTCACTGTCCTTCCCAGCACAGACAGCCTGCTGACCTCTAGGTCTAGTGGGAAGTTTTCCAGTCACATGGGTTTCCCCTCTGAAAAACTGCACTCAACAGAAATAACCTCTGGGAAATAATTGTGGAATTTATTTTATTGGAGTCACTTTAATCTTAACATCAAAACAACCTGATGGAGTAAAAGAGCTACAATAAATTGAAAACACTGTGAGTTTTGCCTTTGGAAAACCTCTTCATTTTCATCTTTCTTTGCCTTCCTCCAGGGCAAAAGAGAAGGTCAACATCTATGAATTTCTTCAAGGAGAGAAACTCTTTTCTCAACCCTCTCTTAATGCAATCACATTGCCAAAGCTACAGGTTAAATGAGTTCAGTGACCTGTCTAATCACAAGGTATAACTTAGAGAAGACCTGACTACTCCACACTGCATCCATAAATGCAGAACCTCATTCCTCTCTGCCACCGAGACAAATGCTGTTTTGTGCCTCTTCCTGCCCATGAAATAGCTACATTCTCTGAGCCTCACAGAGGCAGCAGTCAGTACCCCTCCCAAACCCTGTGCAAAGATAAAGGCACCGTCCCTTTGGGTCTGGGGAGGTATAACCCCAAATTGCCCTTCATCAGCCTGCACCAGCTCTGTCACTGTAGCCCAGAATTCCTGGCTTAGCCCTAATAACTTGTTTGAGGTGACCACACAAGCCACTTTCTCACAGTGCAAAAAATGCTTCCCATGATAAATGTAGAAAGTGAAAACACAGAACAGGTAAGATTTGAACACGATGCGCCTCCAGTCCAGGAAGCCCTGGCTTGCCAGGAACATGGAGAGCACACACCAGTACACACACCTTGCTTCTCCCACTGCTTCTGAGCACAGCATCAGGTGTGGAAGAAAGGTGGAAAAAAAAAAGAACAAAGGTGGGGAAAAGCAGTTATTTTGGGAAGCAGAGCTGGCATTTCACCTATAGTCATCCAGCAGCACACGCTGTTCACTGGGAACAGCTTTGCCAGGAGACAGCTAGCCAGCTTCTAAACACTGCCTTTAATTTCCAAAGTGGCCCTCATGAGCCAGGACAGCTGTACAGTTAATTTTTCTCCATAAACCATTCCCATGTCCATGCACATGATGCTGCCCTGCAGTTGGACGTGAGTAGCTGTCTGTGATTTATTATTGCCCCTCAGAGGGTAAAGCCCAGCACGGGCAAAGAGAGCACCCAGCACATCCAACGTGGGCAAGGGAAACCGAGCCCAGCCTGCAAACAGCTCCCAAACACCCCAAGTCTGGACTGCTTGAAACCGCAGTTGTGGAGGATGGTATCTTAAACTTCTTCCAAAAGGAATGGTCCCTCTCAGCACTGAAAGCCAGCATCCAGCATCTCTGGGCTTTATCCACATGAGTCCTGCCAGGCTGTGTATTTCTGCCCATGTGCTCACAGCTGGAATTGAATCCTTATCCATGAGAGGCATTTTTGGGTTCTTACTGGCCTTTGAGAAAGGACCATCTCAAAGTGCCTCTGCAGTCAGAGAGTGCTGGCAGAGGCAGACACATCTTTCTGCTCTTCTCTGGCTCACAGCAAGGCAGATCAAGGGACTCAAAACCTCAGACAGAGGTTTTGTAGTCTGTGGCTGAGAGAATTGCAGTCAAAAGCAGCCTTTCACCTGTCAAATTAGAGCTCCCTGTGATGCTACCAAGCATTATGGCTCCTGAAGAAGGGATGGAGGTGTGGTGACATGCACATACCCGATATGTTGGTTTTCACTTAGAAATGGTTAAGACAAGACAGATTTCTTAATTCCCGTTCTTTTAAACCATTCTGAAGACCAGAACAAAGCTCTACCCATATTTTAAAGGCCAAACACACCACCTCCATATTTCTTGCTCCAAGGTGCAGCCCTCTGGTGATGTACACCTCACTTGGGAATTGCCCTGCTGGGGTGGACGTCCTGTTGTGGTTTCTTTTACCAGCAAGTAACACCACCCACAAACAATAACCCTTTAAAGAGTCCCAAGGTTACCAAAGCAAAGCCTACAAAACAAATGCTACACTGGGATTATGGCTGGCCCAGATGGGTTTAACCTACTCAAAAGCAATAGTCTGTAATTTTATCACTCCTCGGTGATTACACCCCAGTAAGGATATGTCACCTCCTCCATCCTCTGCCCCAGCTCTCCCCCCTCACCCCGCCAGGTGCAGTAGGATTAGGAAATACCACACAGCTCCTGCTCTCCCCAGCCACTCTGGTACTGTCCCTCTGGGCCATTCCATGTTTTCATCTTCTGTGTTCACCCTCAGCCTGCTTCCCCTCCTCACCTGGGCAGGAGGAAAGTAAATACCTCTTACAATCAGTTTACTGCACAGAGGGTGCTCTCTCATCCTTACCTTGATCTTTGGAGATGCCTCTGTCCGCCATCTCCAAAGAGCTCTCCAAAGAGCTCAGCCCCAGGCAGATTTTGGGCATGGAAAATGCCAGGTCAGACAGGGAGAGCTACAAAGAGCAGTGAAGTCCAGGGCAGAGAGAGGTAACTCCCACATAAGTCAGGCAACATCAAGCTTAGCTACTTCTTACATGAAATAATAAATATTGGAAGGAAGTGTGCTTGTTTGACCAAATGTTGTCATTTTGCAGTTGATTTAAGAGCACCAAATTGAATTTGAAAATGCTATTATGAGAAAGGTTAAAAAAATAAATAAATGTGAGTAGCTATAGCCTTAGGGGCTATTTTAATTTTCTCTGGGCCAGCTTGCTCACTCCTCAGCGTCAATGTAGATCAAAAGAATAATTTATAAGCTTTAATGAGAATATTGATTTGTAAGGTTCCTTCTACTCCTGTGAGCAGGGAGGGGGGTAGTGGGGGAAGGAGCCCTGCAGGCTGTGGCGAGAGCCTTGCTGGAGGCTATAAACCTTGCTGGGACACAGAGAGCCCACGCTGGGATGGGGAAGGTGCTCGATGCAGCACAGACCCTGCTCCCAGCAAGGATAGACACCAGTGTTTCCAAACAACTCACCGTCTAATTTGTACTTATGCAAAAGAGCCGTCCCATAACACAAATCATCGAGCAATTAACATGCAACACTTCAGCACAACTCTCCGTTGCTTGTTGTTGAACTATCTTCAATGCCATTAATGAGAGCTAATTAAATCAATCAAGTCACTGCCGTACTCAAACATGACTGTAGCTACTGAAGCGGTATCAGATCGGGAGCGTTTTCTCAGGCACTGTAAGTATCAAGATGCACATTTATCATGCTGTCCTTCCAGCATACATCTGCTCTCACTGCTGCGTGTTTCATTTATCATATGTTGCCACCGTCCCTACCCCCAATACATCTAGGTGTCAATTAATTCTTCCCCGTGCGGCTCCAGTGCATCGCATGGAATAATCTCTGGCTTAATATCCATCCATGAGCTGGCCTTACCCGGGAGCAGCAGCACTCAGCCATGTCCCCCAAATTACGTGGCTGTGAGTGTAACCTCTCTGTTTCTTTATTCAACTTATTAAACCCCCAAACCACCTCCACACACTCAGGTAGTTTTCAGGAGAAGCAGTGGAGGTTTGGGCTTCTTTCTCCCTCTCTTCCCCCAGGCTTCACAGGATATTTGCAATGCAATTCACCAAAATAAACTTTTCTGAGAAGAGTTTCCAGGAAAACCCCTTGAGTGGATAATTGCTGTGGACCTTCAAAATGCTTTTTATGATTGATGAACATTAAAATAACAGATTTATCTCCACGTTTGCAGTACTAGGCAATGGCATTTCTGCTACACCAGCAGCCCATGTGCCTCCTGCTCCATTACCATGAGCATGCAGGGGAAGGAAAGTCTTTTTCTAAACAGGAGCATCGTCTCTCATTATATTATAACATTTGGTCTCTATTTATGTTTCTGCTCTGTCTGGCTAACTCTCCTTTTTATTTACAAATCAGCTATATTAATGTGCTTTAATTTCAACACTGGTTGTTTATTTTAGAGATGAATCAGTTGGCAAAGGGAAGAAACCTCGCCTGAGCAGAAAGCAGCACCAGCTCCAACACCACATATACACTTGTCCTTATTCAATAGAAGACTTAATATTAGTGGGGTTTTGACTTCACAGACATACCTTGTGGCATTTTTAATGTTTTAATTATAAAAATACTGACTTGCAGGTCAGAGAGGGAGCAGGTAACTAATGTGGTGTTAATTTCGTGCCAGCCCTTGGTTGAGGAAGTACATCCCCTGCCCTGTCACCATGGAGAAGAGAGGGGGGGCAAAGTTCCTGCATGTTTCCCAGAAAGAAGGACATGGAGGAGACACATGCATGGAAGCAGAGCCCCTGGGAAGAGCCACACTGAGAATCTGTGTGGAATCCCACCCCAAAACAAAAACAGTTACAAAAAGAACACCTTATTAGAGGTAACAGCAGTGGGTCACAAGCCAGAAATTTCCACAAGGGGTGTAAACGCCCAGATGAATTTGCAGGTGGCTTTATCCCAGCTCTGCATCCACACAAGGAATAAAGGGCATATAAATAACCCTCATGGCTTGATTTCTCCAAACCCAGCACTCTGGGAGAAGAAAGCAAAGCAATACTCCAAATATACTGCCTTTCGCTGGCATGAGACATACTCAGGCTGAACAGGGAATCAGTTCTTATCCCTCTGTGCAAAAAGCTTTCAGAGCCTCATCTGAACACAGCCAGGAATAATAATTTGGGTCATTATTATTAATTATTATAGCTGCATGCAAGCTCCCAGCAGAGATGAATGCCTGGGGTCCCTTTTCACCCATCATCCTGCTGTAGAAGGACCCAGGAGATGAAATCAAGGCTTTCTATGGCAGAAGAGATGACAGCATATCATTAAGCATCACCATACAGGAAAGCAACCAGCGTTTTCAGTCTCTGTGACTTCTCTGGGTACAAAGAACAACAGGATTTTTTTTCTTTCCTTCCTCCATACCTAATTGCTTCCACCACTGAGCACACAAAGTTAAAGGTGAAGCAGAAGAGACAAGCAGAGCATTTCCCTGCTTTAGCATTGCTACTCACAGAGCAGCAGCCAAGCATGCCCTAGGAAAACATTCAGAAGAGCTGATCATGAAGCAGAAAACTCTCCAAGAAAAGGTGGAAACCTCAATACACTTGCAATATTTGCTTATTCTGGTTTTTGCATATTGACACTCTCCTTCCCGTGTCTGAAAAAATGAATTTTTTTGCCAAATTCCCATTTTCTATTGTGAGAGTCCTATGGGGAACAAAGCCTCACTCCTTGTGGTGATGATCACAGAGACCTGACATCCAAAAAACCAAGTTCCACATAGTGCTACATCTCACAGAGAAACTTCAGTCCTGATCCCACCACATCAGTTTGCTCATCTAATACATCCCTGCATCTCTGTGTTCTGCTGCAGCAATTTTAGGGCCATGGCAGACTTGTTCATGGAATAAATACATCTGACTGCACAGGTCTCTCCAACTTCAGAGAGGATCAATGAAATTATTTCCTTAGAAGAAGGAGTTTGATGAAATTCTTGGTTTAATCCCCCTAATATAATTTAGTCAAGTAAATTTATGTGACTAAAAGGATTCTGTCAGTTGAAGGCATTTCATCAGGCACACACACATAATTCTACCGACAACTTGATTTTTTGTCAACAAAATACTGCCTGGCACACGTACAGAAGTTTGTTTAGCAGTGAGCGAGTACACAGTAAAGGCAAGAATCAGATCATGAAGATTATGCTGTTATAAAGAGACAAGAAGGAGAGAGAAATTATCTGTTTGGTGCCAGACTGTGGTAAGTAGTTTACATGAAAGGAGAAAGAGTTTACAAGGCAGCATCAGCTTCCTGTGGGCCTTTACCGTTGGCTTAAATCAAATCACTGACAAAGCCACGGTCACATCGCACGGGGGTTTCGCTTCCTACTCTGCTTTTGATCCTGCAGTCGGTAGATCTGTTTAATGTGTTAATTGCAAACTCCTCTGGTCTTTATCCAACATTTCTTCCGTTTATTGGTGTGTCTGGCATCAGAAACACGCGAATAAGGCGATGGAATTCTTTTGCCTTTTGCGTAGCATCACGCCTTCATCTAGGCGGCTTTGAAAAAGCACCAGCAGTTGAACTTTAGCCTCAACTCTGAAAGCCTGTGGAGATTGTAAGGAAAATCCTCCTGGGCCAAGTGTCTGGGGCCCAGCAGCCACAGAATCATAGGAGGGTTTGGATTGGAAGAGACCTTTAAAGGCCCTCCAGTCCAACCCCCTTCCACTACACAGCAGGGACACCTTCCACTAGATCAGGTTGGTCAGAGCCCTGTGCAGCTTGGCCTTGAATGTTTCCAGGGATGGGGCATCTTACAGAAAATGGGCTGAGTCTATGGCCAGGACAGGTCAGACAGGGCAGGGAGCTGGTATCAAGTAATTCAGAAGTACAGGGAAAAGAAGAAAAAGCAGGGAGGGAGGACACAGGTGCTCAGTTCTAAGGAAGTGGAGATACAAGGAGCTTCCTACAGCGAAAATGGAGTGTGCAATTATAAAAACACACAAAAGAAGCAGTGAAGTTTAGAGCAGGGAACAGAGCTATTAAACATCACCTGTCCTCAGAAATGCTGGCAGGCAAAGGAAGCAGGAAATCTCAGAGCAGCTTTATTTGTTGGTGGAAGTGCTTTTGATTTCCCAGCTGTGCAAGAGCACCAGCAGGAGCCCCCAGCTGGGGAGAGGCCCGGCAGTGCACATCAGTGTTTGTCATCCATACGAAGGTGGAACAGCTTCTCCTGAGCCTTCAGGGTGCTACAGAAACATTTTCCTTTCCTGATCCTGGAGGTCAACAGAGCAGCAAGGGAGAGGGTTCCAGAGTGCTGTGATCAAGAAGGCGCCTTTCACAGGTCTGGAAACCTTATTTGTCACGTGAAAGGACATGAGGTTCCTACAGGACTTAGGAGCTGAGTTTTGCCTGCCTCCTGCTGAGGCCTGCTGTGTCCCCAGCACTTGCCATTTCCTCCTATGCCTCACAGTGCCACACAGCAGTTCTAACTCACTGACCCATCTCTTCCAGCACACCCTCTCTTCAAGTTACTGCGTAAAGTTATTCACTGCTACTGTAATTTTGAAGCCTTTGAGCTGTACTTGGGAGTTTGCAAGGGGATCTGAAGTCTTCTGATAGGAGGAGCTTAACCAAAAAACCCTGTTTTTCACATCTGGCAAGCAGGGTTTACATATCTGGGTAAGTATTGTCCAGGAGAGAAATTAAATTAGTTGCATCCTTCTTCCGCCACAGCAGCACTTCAGCTGAAGCAGTAATGAAGAAAAATCCCACAAACTAGCCACTGGCAACCAGAATAATTTGTCTGCTATCGATCCAGAGTGTGATTTAATGGGGTGGAAAAGCAGGCACAGGTCTCTCTCTAGGTTAGGGAAATCTCACCTCATCCTTATGGGTTCTGCTGGCCCTATCCTGCTTCCATGCCACCCTTGTGCATCCCCAGCTCAAGCCCTGCATGTGCATTTCACCTCCAGGTGCCCTGAGAGGGTGGCTATACCCCGAGAGCCAGCACTACTCACAAGAGAGGAAAGTCCTCAGGACTTGTGAGAAGGGGAGATTGTTTGGTTCTGTGCTCAACCGCTGAACCCGAGAGCCTGCAGGTTTAATCTCAGTCTGCCACAAAATGGGAAGAGATTCAGAATTCATCAGGCAATTTTTGCAGACTCTCACACCCAAACATTTGCTTTGGAAAAGGGTTTGCTCTCGCTCTGCTTGCTGACATTTGCATCTCTACACTCATAATTGAAAGCTGCAGCCTCACCACAAAACACCTTGAAATTTATGACTATTGTCATCAACAGGAACTGCAAAATTAAAACCCAAGACCCTCCCTCCCATCAGTTTTCCCATCCACAAGCCCAGCTCTGCCTAAATCATGCAAAAGCCATAAAAAGGAGCGGCACGCACCAACCCATAAATCCTCGCTGTCCTGTCTCCCCAGCTTAATGCCAAGTGATAAAGATGCCCCAGAGTTTATGTGGCTGCCACTGCCCCCGCCCCCCTCCTCCCCCCTTTGTTGATTGTGTACATAAATAAAACCACAATGATCTCATTTGAGTCCCTTAACCAGCAAAAGCAGGAGCTGGGAGCCCCAGCCAGTCTAGCTGGAGTGACTCACAGTGACTTTTGATTGAAGCTGACTATTAGCAGATACAATTAAGATGCCGCTTCAGTTTAAAGATGAATTGGCCATGCAGCGACAAATTGTGAATGCTTATTGCTGCCATGCTGAGGCAGGTAATCAGGGAATGAAGTTGTAATTGTGGCACCTCTTGTTTTGCTCCTGCTGGAGCACAGAATGTGAGATTCAATTTAACAAACAATTTGCCACACGGCTCATCCCTGCTGGGTGGGAAAGCAAGGCTTGCTGGCAAGGCTTCCTTTGAGTTCTGCTCCTCTTTAAACCTGTTATAAGCAAAACTGGCACTTGCTTTAACCTTTACACCAAAGCAGAAAGGAAGAGGAGAAGCCCAGGAGTTCTGCTGATGGCATATTTAAGAGTGTGTCTTGGGCTTCTTCCAGAGATGGTAAAAAAAGAAAGCCCAAAAACATACTGGAAAATCCCAGAAACATACTGGGAAGTATCATCATTCTTTTGATGCTTTTTGGGTCTTTCTGAGCTTCTCTGGAGAAACCAGAGGGCAGCTGGGCCAGTATGCTGGAGCAGCAAATGCCAGTGTGGGCAAGTGGGGAGGGATTTATATAGTTGCTCTGCTGCTGCAGAAGATTCAAGTTACAGCCCCTGGATGATCTTTAAGCCAATTATCCCCTTTTTTCCCCTCAAGGGAGGGAAGGACCAATTGAAGCAGCAGCTCCTCAACAGTTGGCTTTCATCGTGCTGCAAGGGAAGGAGTGCAAAGATGCTCTGCAGGGCTCAAGGGACTGGCATTCAAAGGACTCCAGAAAGACATTAGAACCAGAGATCTCCTGGACCAGACTCACAGAGCAGAGCTTTCCTAGCTTTGTTTACCTCTCTTTGGGATCCATCCTTGCATACAACCACTGTCTCCAAGTTTCTTGTTCAAACTTGGCTTCTCCAACAAGGCCAATTCCATGGAGGAGTTACAGCCAGCCCTTACAAACTCTTCCTGCTTCACTGTTGTTAGTGATTCATAATCAAGCAAGTAACTTATTTAAAACCCCAAATCTCAGCAATTTTATTATGTTTCTTTAAGGCTAAACATGTATTTACATGTTTTGAAATCTCAGAGTCAACCAGGACCAGCTGCTCTTGTTCCTTTAGGATGTAGACACTGGCATCACCTTTTTCGTCAAAGGGAGGACGAAGAAAGTTGTCCTCCAGTTGCTAGTCTGACCTAGGAAATGAGGGCATCAGCTGTCACAGAGAGGCCCCTCTGTTCATCAGTTTGTAAGTGGCTCAGTTTTTTCTCTCCTCACAAACATACAGGAATCATAGAAATCAGAGAGCACGTGGGAATGTTCAGCGGTTGGTAACTGCAGAGGCTCTGATGGAAACCTTATAGAAAAGAAAAATTTTTAAAAAGCATCTTCTGTTTTCTGTGTTTTTTCTCTAAGTACTGCTGGTCATGGTCTGCAGAGAAGACATTTTCTTACCTACAAGCACTATATGGGTCCAACATCAGCTGGATCCTGCTCCTCACCCCTTATCAGCCTTGGAAAAGCCCCAAGGCAGTCAAGAGCACAATTTGATGGTACTTCAGGCAGGTGCAAATCAAAGGAGTGAAAATCTCATCTAATGAAGTTTAGTGTTTGGACAGAGGCAAGAGCTGTGTGCTCTGACAAAGCAGAAAGCAGAGAAGCCCAAATGTTTTGCAATTTGTATGTGAGCAGTGCTGGGTGCTTGGGGGAGGATGAGGGTGATTTTCTTTTAAGGGAATGCTCCTCTCTAGCATCTCCCAGGCAGCAGCCAGCCTGCCCTTATTGCAGAGATTTCCCTTGCCCAAATGTCTTGCAAGAGACCAAGCACTGGCCCAGATGCGGTATCCATTACAGGGCAAGTGTTCTGAGACAAGATGATGCCTCCTTATCCACTCTTATTAAATTGCCACCATTGCACTACGAGGTTTCATTTGTTGCTCTGCTGTTACCAAAAAAAAAAGACTAAATTTACTCTTAAGTAGCTATCTCGTTTTTCCCAGGTGATAATTAGCACATCTGACTCTTTCAGAAAAATTATCCACGGGTTTCCATTTAAAGGAGCAGAGAATGAACAGCAAGGCAGTATTTGGACCCACCCCAGTGCATATATTGAATGTTAAGCTTTTGAGCCGTTCAAATGAGTGTTTCGGGTGTGCTGATTTTGGCGTGAAGGCTGCCCCTTGAGGCAGCCCTACAGCTCAAGCCCAGAGCACAGGGGGTACTGCAGGAAAGGTTTCCAGAGTTATTTAGCAGGTGGACAAGGAAGGGAATAGCAGGTGCTTGGTTTGTAACCCCTGCCTGCCCCTTGACAGCAGGACCTGCTCCCTGGGCAAAGCTTGGGAGCTGTGGGTTTAGGTCAGCAGGAAGGGGACAGACATGGAATACATAATGTCTCCTTCAGGCTGCCCCAGGCACCTAATTCTGGTGCAGGTTACAAGAAAAAGAGGCCTCTGTGTCCCAGAAGGCACCCATCTTTGATAGCCCGAGCTGGCTAGAGACAGACACTGCAAATACCCTTCCTTTCTGACACAAGCGGGTCATGTTCAGTGCTCTGCTGAACAGCCGGGCAGGGAAATCAGGCAGAGCAAGGTCGAACGGCTCACCTTGCAAATGCTTGCATGAATACTTAATCTCTCTCCTGTGAGCAGTCTCACCAGCTTCAATACAGCTGTAGATATTTAATCAAGAAGAGAAAAGATCTTTAACCCAATGCCTGCCTCCAAGGGGAGTTGGGGGTGGGAGACAGAGAGCACAGTCCCCCACCTGGGCCACCCCCACCCGCAGCAGCCTCCTGCAGCCCAACTCCAGCACCAACCTGAGCATCACCACCACAATGTTTTCAGTTACACAAAGCCCTAGCAGAGCCCAGTCTTTCTGCTTTTAACACACAGAAGGTTGCAATCATGTTTCCTGGCAAACTATTCCTGTTATCCCAAGCCCCAGACACAGCAGTTAATGTTCTCCAATTCAATAAACCATCAATTCTACCACCACAAAGGGAAAAATGCTAAAAGAAACCCCTCAAAACAACCTCACACAATAACAAGCAAAAAACCCCCTTACCCCTTCAGGCTTGCTCCCTGCAACATGGGTGAGTTTCCAGGCCCTTCAGAGATGCCACACTTCCCCCAGCCAGGGAAAAACTCACAGGCACCCCAACCTGAGGCTACTGCAGATTGAGTAGCCCTAAGTCCATCCCCACCTCCAGTTCCCCCCAGCCTCAGCCAGCTGCTGAGTGACTTAGGAACCCCACCTCTTCTTCCTCCTCCTCATTCTCCTCCTCCTCATCATCAGTGAGTGAGAGCAGACACTCTTGCAGTCTTGAGAGGTACCACCCCAAACCAGCCCTTGTTTCTGAAAGTAGCAGGTGACCTCTTTAAGGACACCCACCTGTGCTGCCCTTTCAAGACACAGAGGGGGCCCCAGGGCTGAGCTTCCAAAAGGCTGTTGAGAATCACTAAAAATGGAATTTGTGCCCTAGTTAGAGCTGAGGAAAAGTAATTCCTAAGTCAAGCTGCTCAAGTTCGTCATATCATGGAAACACAAGCCCTGCTGAATCATAATCCACTGGTTTTATCTTCTTGGGGCAGGAGACAAAGTTATACAGAAAATGTTGTCTATAGACATTTCTATTTGGAAACAAATGCATATGTTACTGCACTAAATTGTCTCAGCTAAAGGAGATGGAAATTAGATCATTTAAAAGCAGAGAGCTCTCCCATATTGTTTCAGCAGAATCATCTCTTTTACATAGCCAGGCAAGGGGCTCATTTTGGGGGAAAACAAACACATCTTTTACGATTATGGCAATTCAAGGCTGTTTCTTGCACTCTAAATTGTTGCGCGTGAAGGATCAATGGCGTTCTCAGATGATGATTTAATTAAAAACTCCTCCTTTTTCAAGTTGAGATCTGCAAAACCTCTGTGAATGGCTGATGGATGATTTCCTATTACCTTGCCTGCTTTCTTTTTAATATTTTTTTCAGAATTTTAATTGCTGCCATTTGAGGATTATTGATTACCTGTAATTGCTCCTTTTCTCAGGCATCTCCCTAGTTATCTCCAGCTAAGTGATCTCTGCAAAAGACAAAAGCAGAGTGCTTCAGAACCAAATGGTTTTCCTTGGCTGTTAACGAACACTGATAGCTTGATACCTGGACACTGCATCGGCCTGAACTTTGAAAGTGGTTCAGCCTGAAAATTCCTCTTCCTTAAGAAAAGACACTAAAAACACCAAAACCCCTCTTTATACATCAGTCACATTAAACAGAAACTAGACCAGTGAAGTCTTTACAGCACAGGACAGTCCTGAGTGCAAAGAAAAATCCCCCCCTGCCTTCCGGAGCAGGCACTCAATTCACACTGATGCCATTCCCACCGCCCACAGGCATCGAGGGATCCAAGGCACAGCCACCAGATCCAGAGGAACTGGACCAAAGGGGATTTTATTTTTTAAGCTCCTAATTCTGTCTGCACCAAACAGCCCATTAGACAAAGAGGTTTGCTCAATTTACCAGTGCTCAGCTCACAAGCTGCTGAGAGCTCGGACTTGGTTCTGGATTCTGCAGGAGCTGGAGACGCACAGCTGTTTCCCACCCTCTTGTCTTATTTACAATCCAAATTCCATGGAAATATATAAAATGCGCAGCAGAATCACCCAGTGCAAAGCTCATTTTCCTCCTTAGGTCTTTCTCTTCGCATTTCAGGTACATTTAAAAGCTCGCATTTCAAAACACGGTCAAAAGTGCTGTTACACAGGGAGCATCAAGTGCAACAAGCATGAGGCTGCCCTTTGCTTTAGGTTTAAGGTAATGCTTGCAGTTTAGTCTGAGAATTATCATCTCAGACTACAGCAAATGATCCTGTTAGATTTGATCTGATAATTCTGGTGTACCTTGGTATAAAGATAGTGTGATTAAACAAAAAACCCACCCTGAATCATTAACTTCAGAGCAATTATTTTTAGAAACTGATCATCAGCCAAGTGGGATTCATTACCAGATTCTGTCCAGAAATAAGTTTTAGGTAGTGAGTGTCTGCCCACAAGACTTAAATAACAAAAACTGTGAAACGTGGTGGTAGAAATTTGAGAAATTATTTCCTTTAATTTTCTTTCCCAGTGTGCCCTGACACTGACCTGCAGCCCGGTGGGGAAGACAACATCACGCTCAGCTCTGCCCTGGCCCCACCACTGCAATCAGGTACCACTGTGCCGTGGGAAATCCCTCTCACCCACAGTTACACAAAGCCCTAGCAGAGCCCAGCCACAGACTGCACGACCATTCCTCTGCCCTGGGAAAACTGGAGACGAGAAGCTGGAGCAGTCGGAGGTTGCAGAAGCTTCGGCCCCTGCACCCTGCAATGGGCTCGCAGACCCAGCAAACCTTCCCATGGCGGGACCACGTGGCAAACCTCTTGTAAAGGATACTGCTGGAAATGTAAATGAAAGAGGAGCAGGCAGCAGGGAGACATATGAAGGGAATCTTGGATTTCTAATCCGGTTGGAAAAGACAGCTTGGGTAGGCAACTAATTGGGAGCCATGGGAAAAGCTTTCCCGGCTGCACGCAGCAAGCAGCTCAGGGAGAAAGGAGCTACAGGTTTTCTGCAAGAAAAAGCTGACTGTTAAACTGAGTACAGCACTGATGGTAAATGCATTTCACCACCAAATTATATATCTATAAAAAAAATGTACAACGCAGAAAAAGAAAAAGAAAGTATGTGTCAAGCTTTCTGGGCCTTTTTTCACTTTTCTAGGGAAAATTTTCTTCCAGTACACCAGCAGATACAGCACAGGTGGGAATGTTTCCACCTAAATAATTGCCAGTAGGATAAAGCAATTCATTTTCTTATATTTTTTTCAATAAAAAAGAAAATAAATACTGATACTTATTTAGTAAAAATGATGGCCAGGACAATGGTTTTGTTTTGTAACAATGTGTTTTTTTTTTAATACACATGAAAACAATTCTTACAGTTCTACATTCTGAAAAAGAGTTGTTTATTCCACAGAAAAAGATACAGATTAACCATTAAATTTCTGGTGTGACCTTCATTATTAAATCTCTGCTCTGCAGTGAGCAGCAGACACTCTGAGGGCATGTGCTGGCAACTTCAGCTGCCTTTACTCTTTAGTGCTTTATTGCCACAAAGGAAGACTGACATCAAAACCAGGGAAAAAAGATCATGAAAGGAATGAAGAGGTTCTTCTGGGTACAGAAGTCAACTTAAAAAGCTGGACCATCCAGTCAGTGTCATTCATTTAACAACTGCAAGGACTTAAAGAATTAAGTGGGGACAGATCCCACTTATTTTCACAATAAAGGAACATTTGGAAAATGATAACAGAGCAAAATGGGGCATAGAACTAGAGGGCCAAAGAGCAGGGTTGGAAGGAAGCAACAGAGGATTTCACAGTGGACTCCATCTTGAAGGCTTACTGTAAATACTATCCCTATCCAGTTGGGGGAAGTTTCTTGTGGTGCCTTTGCAAATCATCTTTTTTTCTTGTTGTTATAAAAATATGTTTCAAAGGATGTTTTTTTGTGTGATTCCAGCTCAGAAGTTTGGTTTGAACCCTGCTTCTTTGGAAGGCAATCAATTTTTTTCTTTGTCTTCAGTCAGGCCAGTGTTGGGCTGATGGGGAAGTGGATGGACAGTGACTGTGCATACCTGTGTATCAGCAGCAGAGAAGATAAAAGTCACTCCTGTGACTGCCATTAGGGACTTAGGGAAACTTGAGATGGTCCCACAGGCAGGGACAGGGAGAGCCTTCTTCACATTATCTCATGTGCCCAAATTAAGAGGCAGACACAGAGTGGTTGTTGGTGTCTTCTCCCAAGTGACAAGTGATAAGACAAGAGGAAATGGCTTCAAGTTGCACCAGGGGATCTTTAGATCGAATATTAGGACAAATTTCTTCACTGAAATGGTTGTTAAGCATTGACACAGGCTGCCCAAAGAAGGGATGGAGTCACTAGCCCTGGAGGTATTTAAAAGCCCTTTAGATGTGGTGCCTGGGGAGGTGAGTTGGTGGTGAGACTGGTAGTGCTGGGTAATGGTTGGACTCGATGATCTTAGTCTTCCAACCTAAATGATTCTGTGACTGTGTAAGTAAGAAAAATGATGCAGAGCACTCACACTGAAAAGCTGGCTGTACCAGACAGGCATCTACATTTGATGCATGAATTCAGATGATGTGAATGTGAAACCCATCCCTGGTGTAGCGCAGTTAAGGCAAGGGCATGCATCTGACCACCTGACTAAGCAATGTGGAAGCACATCCACTGCTAACTGAAGTAATACATCAAGCCTTGACTTGCTTCACCAATATCCTGCAAAAAAAATCACCTTGTGTGATGGGAGAGCAGCCACTAGGTGGGATAACAGCCTAGCCAGCAATGTGCCTGGGAGATGCCTGCACCCAGCCTCAGGCCAACTTCGCTCACAGAGGTCCCACAAATAAAGCCCTGTGCTCTGTGTCAAACCTGCCAGGGAGCAGGTTTAGGGGACCACAGCATGTCTTGAAATGCTCATATATGTCCTCTGTACTTGCTCTGTTCACATTCAAGCATTTTTATATCTGTACTATTGCATAGTTCCGTAACTGAACTTACCACGTTTTCGAACATCCTAACAGGGCTGTTTCAGAGCTCAAGCAGAAACTGTAATACCACAGTAAAAGAAATGGACAAAACACTTGAAATCAAAGAATCTGGCTTAATTTGCATCAGAGGGAATTTGACCTGTAGATTTTTCTTCTATGCTTTATGGAGCAAGGGAAAAAAAAGTGATAGTCCTGCTTTAATATTTACAACACGTCTTTCATGCATCTTTAATGGCATTGTTTATAAAAAATGCATTAACTGTTCTGTTTTGCTTCAGGCAGGGGGGATCCTTTACAGGATAGGCAGCTTAATTTGGATCTTAACAATGACAACGTTCCACGAATTAATGTATCTGGGAGACGAACTCCAGAACAAAGATGTAAGAGCGGGGGCTCGGCCTTTGCACACGAATATTCTTAAGGAGAAAGGAAGAGGTTTTTTTTCTCCTTACAGTTTACAGTAGATCAGAAAGCTCCCCTAAAGAGCAGGAGGGAGCCAACTGCTAAGTAGGGCATGTAAGTGACGGGACAAGGGGGAATGGCTTCAACTGTCAGAGGGCAGGGTCAGATTAAACATTAGCAAGGAATTCTTCCCTATCAGGGTGGTGAGGCTCTGGCACAGGTTACCCAGAGAAGCTGTGGCTGCCTCATCCGTGGAAGTGTTCAAGGCCAGGCTGGATGGGGCTTGGAGCAACCTGGTCTAGTGAAAGGTGTCCCTGTCCATGGCAGGGAGCTGGAACAGGGTAGTCCTTAAGGTCCATTCCAAACCAAACCATTCCATGATTCTATGGCGTAGATAAAATAAGGCTTAATAAATAACACCATCTTACACAAATACACACAGAGAGTTTTTGTGTGTTTTGGGTTTTCCTTTCTCAGATTTTTATATATTAAATTGTTGAATTCCCCTTATTTCTCTTTGCAGAAGAAGGTAGGGATTGGGCTGTCCCAAACCCACTGGCAGGCCAAAGGATCGATTACCCTCACATCTACTCCCTCCCAGGAGCCTGTATGACACTGCAAACCTTGCTTCCATTGACAGGCTGCCATAAAAAAAATCCATATAGGCAATTAGAGTTCATATAAGAAAAGGCTTTACACCGAGGCTTCCACTTGACTTTGCCAGGTAACAGAAAGTGATTTCTGCAGGTTAACAATTTAGTGATAAGTTGGGCATATATGTATGTAATAAATGGTTATCTATCCATAGTACTTTGACAGCAGTGAAGATGTTCATTTGGTAGGAGGAGGCTGAAAATGCCTCTTACATGAGTTAAGGATCAAGAACCTGTAATCCTAAAGAAAATGTAGGAGTGAAATATTAATAAATCCCAGGCAAATCCCAAACAAGCAGTACAATACCAAGGCAAGCGCATTTCTTTCAACCATAATCCTGTTCTGCAAAAGCAGTCTGAGGATATAGGGGTTGTTTAAGAAGTCAGGAGGGTGTGAATAGATCACTCTGACAACTAAATTAAGGATGAAAAATATTTTTGGGCATCATAGCATTGATTTCCCTTCCAATGAGAGCCTCACCTGCCCCTGAATCTCTAATAATAAAGACTATGGATCAACATGGAAAGAATATTCCGGAGGATCCAATGTACCTTTCAGTGTGCAGAAGAATGAATTTGATTTCGTAGCATTTTCAAAAGGATTTAGAATTACAAAACTAAATCAGAATTATTTCTGTGTATGAAGCGATAAAAATGAGAGATATCCTACTGAGCCTGGATTGCCGAAGTCCTTGCTAGAAAACAACCATATATTAACAAATTTCAAATACAGAGCCACAACAAGCTAAAGTGTAGCAGGAAGGAATCATCGTAACATTTCAGAAACTGCTGCTGGCACTGGCTGCTGTAATTTCTCACTTGTAACAATCAGGCATTATAAAGGAACTTGTACTTTGGAAAGAACCAGCTCTGTCTCTTACACTGTGACAAGTCAGGCTCAGCTAAAAATAGCAACCAGCAAGGAAAAGAAAATAAAGGCATTCCATGCCACCCTTTAAAAAGTCCTTTGCCCCCCCACTAATTTCGTCTGAAAATCCCCACAGAGACACGCACGCTGCCGGACACCACGAAGGGGCTCCCTCTGTGTCTCCAGACTCACATGGGCTTGTAATTAAAAGAAGTTCTGCAGTTGTTGAGCAGTGGGCACAAACTCAGCCTCTCTGTGCCCCCTCCTCATCACCACTTCTGCTCCTCCTTCCCCCTTGCACCTCACTTTCTTACAAGATCAGTTTGGGGTGTGCAGGTTAAGAGCTCAGCATTTCCTTGGGCTTAGGAGATGTAAGAGCAAATGCACGGCAGCGAGAGCCTTTGACAGGCTGAGAAGGGACGTGTAGGTCTCACAGGAAATCCGACATGAGACCTGAGCCCTGATGTGCTCACACCACGAGTGCATCCATTATTCTTCCTCAGC
This sequence comes from Falcunculus frontatus, assembly GCA_013398115.1. Taxonomy (NCBI): domain Eukaryota; kingdom Metazoa; phylum Chordata; class Aves; order Passeriformes; genus Falcunculus; species Falcunculus frontatus. Next base: position 65,246 of record VZRV01007639.1, read on the forward strand.
ACCAAGAGAGATGTCAGTCACACAGCTAAAGGACACAGGAGAGCCATGGGAACAAGAACCCTCCACAGAGGCAAGGCTTCATGCTGTTTCTTTAATTTTTTGTCTGGCAAGTGAAATATATTTCACCAGAAGGTGGGAAAGGACTTGGAACAAAATTGATCTTGGCTGAGCAAACATTTGACAACGTTCTGTGGGAAACAACCATCTGTCTTGGGAGATATCAACTCCAGGAGATATTGATGGCACTAAAAATATCTGCCTTAGTCCACAGTCCCACGGCATTCGGTTTTCAAGCGTGGAAAGCTTCAACCCTTCAGCAGGAAACCTTTTTATTTATTTTTATTTTTGGAGTGCTGACTTACCAGGTGGGGAGTGAAAGGCTCTGGTTTGTTCAAGATGCAGCCACACAAGTTTTTGGTGCCTGGGCTGAGTGGAAACTAGAGAGGAGCTGTAGAGAGATAATTAATATGGATTAAATGGAAAAGGGCTCTGTGCTCTGCTTCACAAGTACAGACCGTACACAGAGATGGATGTCTCTATCTCAGAAGAGCTTCCTGGAGCAGTTTGGCAGGCTGGTTTCTCCTGAGAAACATGAGAAGAGAAAGAGAAAAAAAAAAGTACTATTTGAAAGAAACTTTAAAAACGTACCATGAATTCAAAACAGCTCTTCCCTCCTCACTGACAAAGAGGCTAACAGATTTATTGAAGCTGAAAAACAGTCCCCATTCCATGAATCATTAAGATTTATACCATTTCACCTTCCATGTGTCACTAAAAATCAAGATAATCCAAAGTTTTACAAGGGAAAAGTGAAGATGGGGCAGGTTAACTCCACCAACGGATGTTCTGCACAGAAGTTGGCACATCCATTTTTGTATCTGTGATTTGCCGGTCTCCTGCTGTCCAGGCAGGTGCTTTTCCATGGGCCTGTGAAGTAAATAATAGTTATTTTTACCACAAACTGGAGATCTTACTCCAGGACATATTCCTTTTTGGAAAAGGCAGTCTCTTGGCCATCAGGGGTCTCTGTGGGGAATATCAGAGATGAGAGGATTACAGGCAAAAGCCTTGGGTTGTTCTTCCATACCTGCTCCAGTGTTTCTTGCTCACTCCACCCGTGATTTGTGCAAACTTCCCACCGCAGCCACATCAACATCCACATCTCCTCACAAAGAGCTCCAGCTGCAGCGAGAACAAGATACTCCTTCCATGGGAACAACCTGCATTTTGCTCTTTAAAGCCCTATCCCATCATATATCCTGGGATAATTTTTAGGGCTGGTTGTTTTGGCTTTTTCTCATTTTCTGGTGGTTTTCTCCTTTTGGGAAGGTTTTATTAGCTGTGTCTGAGTTGGGTTGTCTTAGGTTACAGTGCAAGATGTAACCAAAAGTATGTATTCTATCACCATCTCCATAAGCTGTTGAAGCAGGTGAGGTGTAGGACCACGTGGGTCGGACGGTCGGGACAAACGATGAGAGATCTCTGGAGTCAGAGGCAAGAGGTTTATTGCTAGGGCGTGGGTGAAGGGGCCCTGCAGAGAGCTGCCAGCCGCAGCTCTGGGCAGGGCCGAAGAAGAGAGAACAAGAGAAGAGAGCTGATAAGAAGAAGAGCCGGCGAAGAGGAGCTGGCAAAAGAGGAGCAGGCAAAGAGGAGGAACAGGAAGTTCCTGGCCTTTTTATCTCTCTTTCTACTGAATATTCTAGTTTACTTAACCAATCTAGTACAAGATACAAAACCCTATAGCATTTACATATAACCTATAAGAATCCTTACATTACCATACTGTGTGACCTTCAAGTTCTTGATAAGGAAAGGGGCACCCTTCACTTTAAGGGGGATAAACTTCAGCTGGCCATACCATTGTCCTCCAGCTGCTCAGCAACTGGGGTTTGGCACTTCAGATAT